>RJWJ010037508.1:0-15499 GCA_004363605.1 Indri indri | reverse complement strand
CAACCTCAAACTCCTGGGCTTGAGCAATCCTACTGTCTCAGCCTCCCGAGTAGCTGGGACTACAGGCATGCGCCACCATGCCTGGCTAATTTTTTCTATATATATTTTTAGCTGTCCAATTAATTTCTTTCTATTTTTGGTAGAGACGGGGTCTCGCTCTTGCTCAGGCTGGTCTCGAACTCCTGAGCTCAGAACGATCTGCCCACCTCGGCCTCCCAGAGTGCTAGTGCCCGGCCCCGATAAAGGAGTCTTTATAAAGGATTCTTTGTAAATTTCCTTTGGATAGGAAGATTCTAAACTATATTGTTAAAACAACATAGGATACTGTGTGAAACAATGACTAGCTTCTATACCCATAACCTTGTTATAATAGTTCACTTAAATGATGTCGCCGTGTTTTGGGAAAATGTTGAAAGCACATTATGTTCATGTCATATATTCACTTTACCACTTAGACTTGAACTGAGACATCTCTTGGAATAAGCATGATGTTATGCATAGCTTGCAGGACATTGTTCCTCTCCCATAAACAAAGGCTGTAAGAAGTTCCTGCCCTTCTCCTGCCTGCTTTCATCATGTGGAATTTTATATTCATACCATTTGTGTGCTTCAAAAACTTTTCAGTTGCCTATTCATCGAGTATGGCTGCATAGCCTTCATTTCTGTCCTATTGGCACGGTTCCCTGTGTGTAAGCAATTTGAGGGGGAGGCAAAGGGGAAAAGCTAGAGTCAGCCATTCTCTGTCCTAGAATTTCCCAGCATTAATGTTGTCCTTAAAAATATATGTGTACTATTCCCTTAAATTCTAGGAGGCTTTGTCTCATTATATACTATTCTCTTGCTACCCTTTCCGACTTAACGTACCTAGTACTCCTAAGTCCTGTGAAATACCCCTTGGATCTGGATTGATTATACCTGATTTTTCCTACTGCGCATAAAAGGTATATTGTGATTGTGAATTTTCATATGCTGTGTTTGTAAGAGTCTCTCATTTTCTGATCTCTGCAGCATGGTTTCTAATCCAGCACTGCCAGCTGCTGCAGAAAAGATTAATAACTGTGTGACCACCGCACCTCAACTCAGCTCTCAGCCAACAGTGAGTTGGCACAATTTTGCTCTGAAGCCACAGGAGCAGCAAAATGCAGCCTGTGATGACTGCCCTGCGATCAGGAGCCTTTCCGTTGGAGGGGAACCATCAGTCGAAACTCCAAGTGGAGGCTCCGATATCATCGTTAAATTAAGGAGCAAATTGAGGAGGTGAGTGTCAAATGATGGTAGTTGTTTTAAGTAAACACATTGAGCATGAAGAGAATTGCTAGGACTCTGTTGCCGGTGGCAGAAAACCCAGTCCAAACAGGCTTAAATAAAAGAGGCATCTGTTGGGTCACACAACTAAAAAAGTCCAGGCCTAGAGTCAGGGCCCATTTCCTGTTCTGCCTCCTCTTCGGAAGTTCCACAACTGAGCTCAGCACCATCAGACCCGACCTCTTCCTGCACACGGCTCTGCTCAAGCCTGAGCCTGGGGTCATCTCCTTGATCTGTGTGTGCTGGCTCTGGGCGTCTCTGAACCTGTCAGTGGACAGGGTCACTGGGAAAATTCTGGGGTGGCGTGAACGTCATCTGCAGCCCAGAGACTTAGAGCTGCTTCCCCTAAAGTTTAAGGATTGCTGCCTTGGGAAAAGACTAGACTCTGAGTGGCAAGCGAAGGAACCTGACAGCCTTTGTTCCCAGTCCTTCTCTGACTATGTAGAGCCATTGTCCAAGGCAAAGGGCAGAATCTTCAAACAGTGCAGGGCCAGGCAGCTCTTCTTGAGCAGTTTATTTTAAAGCCCTGTCTCCCTCATGTTGGGATGATCAGAATCCCACTGGCTAGTTGATTAACTCATCTGTTCTCTTAGGAGAACATTTACTGAGCACCTGCTTTGTCAGGCTTTCAGCTGACACTGGGGGCACAGTGACAAGATGATAGCTGTGCTTTGAGGGAGCTCCAGGAAGGAAGGGTCACTACAATACAATGTGGTGAGCATGAACTGAATTCACACCAACAAGTGATTTCACTCTCATTGGGTGGTGCATGTGGGAGGACTTCATGGAGGAGATGGCCTCTGGTTGAATTTGGAAGAGTGAATGGAAAGATGCCAGCCCTTCAGGCTTAGAGAACAGGTCCTGTGAGCATTTTCTGACCTGATATTTTACCAAGGGGCTGCACGTCATCAGGAAGGCCAGCAAGTCAAGTTCCTGGAGGAATGACAGAAGGCAAAGCATGGAGAGATGGCAGGGGTCCAAGGATGCACGACTTGCATGTCAGGCAAAGGAGTCTGATCTTGATCCTGAAGACTCAGCATGCCATAGAAAGGTGGTGAGCGGTTGAGTGAGAAAGTCCAGTTGATTTTTTAGGAAGTTCTGGGCAGGTGAGTGGATAGGGTGGAGGTGGGGGGGCAGAGGCGGGAGCCCAGCGAAGATGAGGCCTGAGGCTCTGCTCTGAGACTCTGGCAGTAGAAATGGAGAGCACGGGCCAGCTGAAAGGCTAAGAAGCCGACACCAAGAAGATACTATGCTTGGTCTGGATGTGGCAAGTGAGACAAAGGAAGAACCTGCTGGTTTCTAAGATTCAATCTTTTGGAAGGAATTTGGTGAAAGACACTGGAAAACAGGATGAGAATTCTGAATCCCTGCTTATCCTTGAAGGACAGAAACCATGCCTTTGGAATTCTAAGGACGCGATGGCTGAGCGGGGCAGAATCAGGATACTGTGGTCCTGGTGGGACTCCTGCGGGGAGCGGTGTCCAGCGGCTGTCTGCACAGGTGGACTGCGGACTTCCAGCCATTCTGTCACTCTTTCTGTTCTGTAAACAATTTTTTCAAAAAGTTTTTTGTTTTTGAAAATAAAGGCTCTGTTGACCCCTTAGGGATTTTGAGAATTCTTTATAAAGGATAAAGGACTCTTTGTAAAGTATTTTTTATAAATGTCCTTTAGGTAAGAAGATTTTAAAGTATCTAGTTAAAAACAACATAGGATACTCTGTTATATAATGATGAGTTTCTGTCCCCCTAATCTTACTACAATAGTTCGTTTAAAACATGTCTATGTGTTTTGGAAACAGTGTGAGAGCACAGTATGCTCACATCCACTTTGCCACTTGTCTTGAACTGGGACATCTCTTAGAATAGGCTTCACTTTATGCCTAGCTTGAGGACATCCTCCCCCTCCCATAAACAAATACTCAGTCATGTAAGCTGCTATTTTCTTTTATTCAAGGTAATAAACTTTTAAGATGACTGTTCGGGAAAAAGCAGCTACCGGTTAGCAATTGCTCCCAAATTTGCACAAGTTTAGGAGACTTTTATTCTTTGAAAAACATGAGATGGTTTGGGGGGCAGGTGTGTGCATCACACAGCAGGCTGCTCTGTGGTCACAGCTCCATCAAACTGTTGTTTCTGCCTCTGCCTGAACCCAAACCCCCTCCCAGCCAGACAGAAGTGTTCGCTTATGCAGCTAGCCCTGCCTCAGTTTATACCACATCTTCTACCTGTGGGCTGAGACATTGAATGTTGATGTCCATGTCAACCTCTGGGCACCCCAAAAAGATGTTCCTTCCAATAGCCAGTGAAGGAGATAACTTCAAGGCTACATAAGAAAAAATGCACATTCCTCGTGAAACTAACATGTGCCGACTGCTGCTTAATTTTGTGCTCTTACTTTAAGCACCTCCTGTCTTGTGGTGTCCTTGGTCACCTGTTTGTGTCTTTGTGCCTTTGCATACTGCAAAGGGCGTGAGACCTTCCTGCCCTTCCCCACATTGCTTTCAGCATGTGGAATTTTGTATTTACACCATTTGTGTGCTTCCAAAGCCTTTTAGTTGCCTGTCCATCAAGTCTGCCTGTGTGTCCTTTATTTCTTTCATATTGGCACAGTTCCCTGTGTGTAAGCAATTTGAGAGGGAAGCAAAGAGGAAAAGCTTCAATCAGCCATGCCCTGTCCTATAATTTCCCTGCATTAACCTTGTTCTTAAAAATGTGTATATACTATTCCCTTCAACTCTAGGAGGCTTTGTGTCATTGTATACTATTCTTTTGCTACCCTTTCCCACTTAACTTACCTATTACTCCTAAGGCCTGTGAAATACCCCTTGGATCTGGATTGATTATACCTGATTTTCTCCACTGTGCATAAAAGGTATACTGTGATTGTAGATTTTTTAAATGCCATGTTTGTAAGAGTCTCTAATTTTCTGATCTCTGCATCACTGTTCCAAATCCAAGATCTCCAGCTCCTTCTGGAAAGGTTCACACTGCTGTGGCCACCCCAGGAACCCATGTCCCTGGCGGCCTTGATCTCAGCGCCACTTTCCATGGTCAGCAAGGGGAGCATCCCAACCGCAGCCCTCCTGCCTCTCCCAACCTGCTTCACTCGACACCATCGCCCCCGACCCAGAACCCAGGATTTTTCCATAAAATGCTGGCAAGGTTCTGAGAGAGGTAAGTGTCAGGTGATGCTGGTTTTGGAGTGAACATATAGAGCTTAAGGAAAATGTGTTTTGCTGTTGCTGTTGCATGAAGCCACTGCCCAGATATTTTTCATTCTGCTTTCAGCTCATGTTTTTCTGATTTTTATATATCGAACTGTATATGTTAAAACATTAAAATAGAAAGTACAGACCTCAGAGTCTTTTATCTATCCGCGGGGCAGGGTCACTGCGGTTTAGCAGAACTTCTGCTCTGCTGCAAGCGAAGGACTGGTGCTGCACAGCAGTCGGCAGGGAGGGCTAGCATCCACTCCAGCATCTGTGGACATAAGGAGAGGGGCATGTTTCTTTGCTCACTTCATCGCCATTAATGAGCACTAAGTTTCTTAAAGTCAAAGCCTTGAAATTGTTCTCTCTCTCAGTAGGTTATCTTGAGAGCAGAATAACTTACTTTGAAGACATAGTTTTGGAAATAAAACCCCTGGTTTATTCTCAAAAGCTAATAATATCATCTTAGCACATCCAGGGCACAAGAAAGAGAAAATAATACCAAGTTATGTATAAAATGCTTCATGTGTTACTTAGTTGGGCTGTCATTGGTGGCCTTGGGAAACTCTAAGGGTCCCTTGAGGTAATTTTGACTTCATTTCCATGATCTAGTAGACATGCTGCAAACAGAAATACTGGTTGCTTCCAGAGGGAAAAGAAAGGATACCACTTTCAACCCTAACAATATCATAAAAGGCTTCTTTATCCAGGAACAAGTCCCAGAAACCCAAGAGCCCCTGCAGTTTCAGGACTACCCTGAAGGAATTCTTTGAAATGAAGGCTGGCATGGGTTAGTCCATCTGAGGCTTCCTGCAGGCTTGCTTGGTGGGCCCTTCTTGTCTGTCACCTGTGTCTTACAGGACAACCTAGGAGTGCTCTCAGGCCTGCAGTCATCAGAGGCCCCCTCCTCTGCTTGTCTGTGCTCCCCATGGTCTATGAGCACTCTGCTCAGTGTCACACTCTTGCCATTATTTAAACTGTAAGCCAAGCGTCACTTTTCGGTCTCCTTAATTTCTCCAGATTAATCATCTCTGACTCAGGTGAGTCAATTAAATAGCGTCCTCTGTTTATGGTCAGGATATCAAATGGGAGACATGGGAGGATTCCTGGTATCCATTAACATTAGCTGGAAGTCAGGCAAGTCAGAAGGTTGCAGTCCACCTTCTTGTTCTCTCCTCAGCCCCAGCCCCTTTACTGAGACCCCCATTCGAGGTCAGGTGGAACAGAATGGTCTAAAGGGTCTTGCTGATTTGGGGGCTGGGTTCCTGGGCAGTGAGAGAGACAGTGAGTTCAATCCAGAAAGAGTCTGTTGACGCCCCACAATAAATCCTTCCTCTCAGAGTCACCCCATGGCCTGTCCCAGTCCTCCTTGTCCCCTGGCTCCTTCCACAGGGACTAGGCTAACATGAAATCTGCGTCTGAAACTTGGGCGGTAGAAGGTGGAGCCAGGTACCATTTACGTGGCTGTTCACCTTCCGTCCCTGCTGAATATCAACAGGCGTTTCCCCTCTGAGCCCCAAGCACAGAGGGGTGTCCAGGTTTGCCTCAGTTCAGAGACATAGCTTTGTGTCCATGCACTTTGTTCCATAATGGGCTCTTTAAGTAAAACCTTGCATGTCATTAAAATCTTTGAGTTTATTTAACCGTCTCCTCTGTGCTCCTTTTTTGGTCATCTACGTGCTAAGGTAGATAGAGGTCTATAGATATTTAGATATACTCATTTTATTCACACGTATTTATAATATACACACCTTTTTTATGTAAAATAACTATATTGAAAATATAATACATGTACATACATTCTGTACCTCTCCACAGTCCACCCTGTGGCGTAGATATTCCCCGTTTCATAGAAGACACTGAGGATGAGGATCAGAGAGGTTAAGGAACATGTTTATGGTCCTACAGCAAAGAAGTGTCAGGCAGAGCCAGGTCTGTGACCAGAGGAGGCCCTTTAAGCCACTACACTTGTGCCCCCTTAGAAAACTCAGCGAAGGCCTGGTGCAGACATGAATCTTTTGCCTTATTTCCTAATTACATTTATTTCATGTATTTGAATTAAAATAGGGGACACGGGTGTCTTGTTAAAATATTCTGGGTGGTTAGCCAGGTGCGGTGCCTCCTGCCTGTAATCCCAGCACTTTGGTAGGACGATTGCTTGAGGCCAGGAGTTTGAGACCAGCCTGAGCAAGAGCGAGACCCCATCTCTACCAAAAGTAGGAAAATTAGCCAGGTGTGGTGGCGTGTGCCGGTAGTCTCTGCTATTCAGGGGGCCATGCAGGAGGCTCACTTGAGCCCAGGAGTTTGAGGCTGCTGTGAGTGATGGTGATGCTACGCCCTCTAGCTGGGGCGAAGCAGCAAGACTCAAAAAAAAGCTTGAGTCTTCAATGAGATGAAGTTTGCCTTCCTGCACAGATCAGTTCTCCAGCAGATTATTACTTTCTCCTCTTCTCTCCTACCTATATATCTTATTCTTTCACTGATTGAAAATACTAGTGAGAGACAGGATGCCTGGACCTATGTTAGTTTCTGAAACAAGCATATTGACTTCCGTTTTCAGCTTTCAATATGTTGGACTTTTTTCTTCTATATGTGAGTGTTTATACAAAATTCCAACATGAGAATGAGTGTGGCTGATAAAGATTGTGAAAAGGTTTGAAACAAAGGTTCCACATGCCTTCAATAAGCCCTTGCTACCTTCACAATTTTACACCAAACACAGGATGAGATTTGTAAAGGCTCACCGAAGGGGGATTTTTTTCATCTTGCCACAGGCAATGCAATCAATATGTGATAGTTACTACTTTTTTAAATTAGTTTTATTAATTGATTCTTACGAGTGCAATATTTCTGTTTTATCAGCTTTACTCTGTGAAAATCGGAGTTAATCCTTGGTCTGGGGGGCAGGGTGCAAGGCTTTTGGCAAGTCCTTGCTTTGACACAAGCACCTCTGAGTGGAATTCTGAGTAAGGCTCACCTTGAAACCAGGCCGTGCTGAAGGTCAGCCCACTTTCTGCTGGAATCCTCATGATGCTGCTGTTCTACTTCTGTTATCCGTTTCCAAACATGACCTGGTCCCAACCATCAGACTAACAGTCGACAGGAACTAGGCTTAGGCTTTAGAAGGTTTGATTACACCTTTAAAGGTCTGATTCTGTCCAGATGGTGTAGTTTCTCAGTGAGCCTTAAACCACTGAGCACAGGCCCGACAGACAGTGCTCAGTAAATTTTAGCTTTCCTTCTTAATTATGAACCACTCAGACAAGAATGTGAGGAGTTTTCTTAGCTTACACTGAGCATACCTCATCTCTCCAGTTCACGTTGCTGAACAACCTGCAGAGCAGGGACGCTCTGCCCCACTTTTTCCTGTGCTTTTAGGCATCTGCATGAGGCTGTTGAGACCGCCTTCATTTGAAGACTCCCAGAGAAGTAACATCATGGTGTTAGGATAAAACACAACAGGATCTTTTCAAAGTTTGAAGTATTGGATATCACTGGCAACATTTTAAAATTGTCAAGGGCTTTATTATTTTATCCACGTATCCACTTGCGCTGCACCGAGCCACAGAGATCGAGCAGAGGAGGACTGATGACAGTTAACACACGTGTCATCTGGACTGTGTTTTTAAGTCTGCTTCTGCCCAATCACTGAGTGTGCTTCCAATCGGCAGCCAAAGCATTTTGTACCAAAATGGTGTGATATGGCTAGATGTTCTAGCTACCGAATCCAGAGTGCCTGTCCTGTAGGAACTTTTAGTGGATCAGAGCTTTAAAAAATATAATCAGTTATCAATACAAAACAAGAAGATTAACAGGAATTCAACTTCATGCAACTTGAATTTTAAGAAATACATTGCTATTTCTTAAATTAAGATTTAAATGTAATATAGGTACTGTTTTGCTTATATAGTTTGGCTAGACTGTGATCAGTTTGAATACTTTTCTAAGGGAGAAATATTGCTCAAACTTTCATAACTACCAACTTGAGGAAGTATTACAATATGCAGCCCATTGTGATGTTGGGGTGTCTGTTATAAATAGAATTTTTGTGAGTTTCATTGTTCAGACTTGAAAATCAGCAGATATTTGTTGCGTTTACTGTTTCCTACATCAAGGCTGTAGGCCTACTGTAGAAGTCAGAAACACAAATTGGTTTTGTCGCTTCCTTTGCAGAACTTGTGATGTAACATGAATAAAATTTCTGAAGAAATATTTGCCTTTAAAATTAATAATATGTCAAAATTTAATAATTTATGATGAAAATATCCATTTACTTTTGCTATTTAGAAAGGTCTCTAACTTTGATGAGGATTTATCATGGTAGGACATCTGTCCGTCCCCACTCTGCCATGCTTATGTGCCTCACAGGTCTCACCTGTGCCACGTCACCAGCCAGTAGTGTGCTGCATGGGGACAGATGGAGCAGCCTGTGGCTCTGTGGGTGGCTAAAATCCTTTTTTTCTCCAGAGTCTTTGGGACCATTTGTACTCACAGGGAAGAATCTAAACCAGTCCTGCCTCCCCATGTTCCCCTGTTTTTCCTGGTGCATTCATTGATGCTAAAGCCTCATTTGGGCAAAGAACTGTAAGCACCTGGGGCATTGTGCTTACCCTGCAGGTGCTGTGGCCAAGTAGCGAGAGGGCTCTCTCTGCTGCCACAGATCGGGGACCTGCGTGGAGTCCGTGCAGAGTCATTGCACCAGACAACAGGTGTGGCGGGGGTCATGTAGCAGGTAAAGCCATCCTGAGCTCTCAGCTGCACAACACCAGGTCAGCACAGGACTCAGCTTTGTGGCTGCAGCCTTCACATTGCTCCCACAAGGTTGGGGAGGGAGGGGACAAACAGGAGGCACCTCTAAGCTGTACCCAGCAACTGGAAGCCAAGTGCCCCTCCCCAACAGCACAATGGGATCAGAGCACATGGACTCCAACCTGGGAGGCTTTGGGTGACTGCTTCGGTGGGTCCTGGAGTTACAGGGACAACTCCATGGTCTCTAAGCCACTGGAACCAACCTCCGCCCATGTGACTAGCCTGCCAAATAGTCCACCACCTGCTTGGCCCAAACTCTGTCCTCCGGGTCCCAACTGCCTGCTGCCTCCTCAGCCCTGACCCCACCCTCCAGGTTGGATCAGCCCTACCACGCCCATGGCCCTGCTCCTGGCTGAGGCCCTGCACAGAAGCCCTCACTTCTGGCTCCTCTCCAGTCTCAGCTCTGAGGCTCATGTGCCATAGCTGGAGGCTCTGTGTCTCCAGAGCTTCTGCCAGGCCCAGGACACCACCCTGAGATTCCAGGTGTTGCACCTTGGCCCCAAGACCCAACCCAAATCCTCCACCACTGTTGCAGGAACTGCTCCAAAGTCTAATGCCCTGCCAGTGACCCCCACCCTTGAGCCACCAGTACACTGAGACCTGGTTTGAACAAATGCCCACAACCTGGGAACTCATGACCACTGCCTGGATAGCCACACCCAGCTGCCACTGTCACCTGGGGGAGACCCTGGGCAGAGCAATCTCCCCAACACCAGTCTCCGTGAAAAGGGTCTTGCCCAGCTCCCAACTTCAACATCCCACAACTATCTGGTGAACAGCCCAACACCCAGCACAAACAGTACCCAGCACAGGCTTGGAAAGAGGCAATCACAGGTGAACAGATCAAATCAGAACAGCTGCATTATAGACGTCCAGTGCACACACCTCTCCCCTGCGATCAACATTCCAGAGTGGGGGAGAAGCACCATTTAGGGATCTCCCCTTCTTCTAATTAAGCAAGAGAGTAAAAAACAGGTGCCCTGCAAACCTATTAGAAAAGAGGTTTCAGATGAGAAGAAACCAGCCAAAAAGAAACCTGGGCAACATGAAAATATGAAAACAGATCAACACCCCCAAAGGATAACAAGGGAGCCACAGTAGTGAATTCAAACTACAAGGAAATTCTCAAAATAACAGAAATAGAATTTAAAGTATGGATGGCAAATAAGATGAGAGGAATTGAAGACAAAGTAGAAAACCAACAAAATGAAGCGAAAGAAATATTTTGGGAAATCAGTGAAAAACTCACTAAAGACCTACACAACATAAGGAAGGATATAATAGAATTTAAAGAAATGAAAGGGTCATCTAGGGAATTTCAAAGCAGCAGAAA
This sequence comes from Indri indri, assembly GCA_004363605.1. NCBI lineage: Eukaryota > Metazoa > Chordata > Mammalia > Primates > Indriidae > Indri > Indri indri. Next base: position 4,843 of record RJWJ010037508.1, on the reverse strand, counting down.
GCTTCAAAAACAGACTAAACCAAGTCTCTCAAGCTAACTCACACATTTAAAGAGGCAGAGAAGAGAATTAAAAAGGCAGAACAATCACTTAGAGAGATATGGGACCATGCAAAGTGCACTACCATACTAAGTATAGGTATCCCTGAGGGAGAAGAAAAAAGATGAAAACATGGAAAATCTATTCAAGAGAATTATTGAGGAATTGAGGAAAACTTCCCTGGTATTGTCAGAGATCCAGACATGGAGAGACAAGATGGCCACTGAACACCAGGAACATTCATAGCAACTAGGACATCTCGAAGACACACAGTAATCACCCTGGCCAAAGTAAAAATGAAGGAGGAAATTCTGCAAGCAGCACGGTGTAAGCAACTGACCTACAAAGGGAAACCCATTAGGCTAACAGCAAACTTCTCAGCAGAAACCTTAAAAGCCACAAGGGAGTGGGGCCCAATCTTCAATCTTCTTAAGTAGAACAACTGCCAACCTAGAATTTTGTATCCTGCAAAACTAAGTTTCACAATTGATGGAGAAATTAAGTCTTTTCCAGAAAGCAAACACCGAGGGAATGTGTCATGACCAGATCTGCCATGCAGGAAATACTCAGAACTGTTTTATACACAAATCAGCACAATAGATACTCACCAGTGTAAAATCACCCAAAAAAGCTAAAGCTCACAACTCTTAGAAAACAATACCACAAAAAGGAAAACAAAGTAATAAGGCACTATGCAACAGATAAACACAACACCATCCCACCTATCAATTCTATCAAAGTTAATGGTTTAAATGCACTAGTCAAAAGACACAGCCTGGCTCAATGGATGAAAAAACACAACCCAAATATCTGCTGTCTCCAGTACACACATCTAAACCACACGGGCTCAGTGTTAAAGGATGGGAAAAAATTTCCACACAAATGGAAACTGAAAGAGAGCAGGTATAGTCATTCTCATATCAGACAAAATTGGTTTCAATCAACAATGGTAGAGAAAGACAAAGATTGTCATTATATAATGGAAAAGGGAGCAATTCAACAAGAAGACATAATAATACTACATATATGTGCACCTAACACAGGAGCTCCCAGATACGTAAAACAAATTCTTCTAGAGCTAAGCAAAGAAATAAATATTAAATGGTAGCATCATAACTCCAGGGACTTCAACACCTCGCTGTCAGAGCTGATAAATCATCAAAGGAGAAAATAAACAAATAAACATTGGATTTCAATAGGACCCCAAAACAAATAGACCTAACAGACATTTACAAAACATTCTACCTTAAAACTACTGAACATGCATTCTTCTCATCAGCACATGGGGCATTCTCCAAGACTGATCATATTTTAGGACACAAAACATGTCTCAACAAATTTTTAAAAATCAAAGTCATATCATGTATCTTCTCAGACCGCAGTGGAATAAAACTGGAAATCAATTCTAAGAACAACACTGAATTCTACACAAAGTCCTGGAAATTCAGCAACCTGCTGCTGAACGATTATTGGGTCAATAATGAAATTAAATGAAAATCAAAAGATTCTTTCAATGGAATGACAAAGGGATACAGCTATCAAAATCCATGGGATTCAGCAAAAGCATACCTAAGGGGAAAATTTATAGCCTTAAGTGCACACATCAAAAAGTCAGATCACAGATTAACAACCTAATATCACATCTCAAGAAATTAGAAAAGGGAGAGCAAACCAAACCCAAATCCAGCAGAAGTAAACAAATAACAGAGGTCAGAGCAGAACTAAATTAATGGAAAACAAAACAAAACCAAAATACAAAAGGTCAGTGAAACAAAGATACACAAAATGGTTCTTTGAAAAGATATACAAAATTGATAGACCTCTTGCTAGATTAATCAGGAATAGAAGAGAAAGGACCCAAATAAGCTCAATCAGAAATGAAAAAGGAGATATTACAACTGATAGCACAGACATACAAAACATCATCTGTGAATACTATGAAAATCTCCACACACATAAACTAGAAAATGTAGAGGAAATGGACAAATTCTTTCAAAGACTCAACCTTCCAGGACTCAATCAGGAAGAAATAGAACTCCTAAACAGACCAATAAAGAGAAGTGAGATTAAAGCAATAATAAAAATATTCCAACAACACAAAAGCCCTGGATAAGAAGGATTCACAGACGAATTCTACCAGACCTACAAAGAAAACTGGTGCCCATACTGCAGAAATTATTCCATAATGTTGAGAAGGAGGGAATCCTCCCTAACTCATTCTATGAAGACAGTATCACCTTGATACCAAAGCCAGGAAAGGAAATAAGAAAAAAAGAAAATTATAAACCAATATCCCTTATCAATATAGACTAAACATACTCAAATGTTACTACCAAACTGAATTCAACAGCAGTTCAAAAAAAAAAAAAATCCACCATGACCAAGTGGGCTTCATCCCAGGGATGTAAGGAAGGTTCAACATAGATAAATCAATAAATGTGATTCACCACATAAACAGGAGCAGAAACAAAGATCATATGATCATCTCAATAGATGGTGACAAACTAAGGCTGTAAATGCAGATGAATCTTTGCTCACTTGCCTGCCACTCACCTCCTGCCATATGGCCTGGTCCCTAACAGGCCACACACTGGTATTGGTACACAGCCCAGGGTTTGGGGATGACAGCTGTAGAGTACTATTCAGCCATAAAAAAGGATGAGTTAATGCCTTTTGCAGCAATTTAGAAGGAACTGGTGACAATTACCCTAAGCAAAGTAAATCAAAAATGGACAAACACCACATGTACTCTGTAATAAATAGCAACTAACCAATGGGCACACAAGTGCACTGAGGGAAGTAAAAGCCATTGGAAATCAAGCAGGGGGGAGAGAAAGGATGGGAGGGGCAAAAACCCACCTAAGGGTACAATGAATGCTATTCGGGTGATGGGCACATTTATAGTCTCAAGCTACATAAAATAAACATTTGCACCCCCTTAATATTTTGAAATTTAAAAAATAGGAAATATATTCCTGATAGGAAAAAATTTCCATTTGAATGGAAGAACCAAATATGCAGCTTATAGATTGACATATCCCATGACCTGATGTTTAGGAGAATTTTCTGTAGATGAGCTTTTGCCTCCTTAGATTTCAAACCATTTTTTCCCTTTATACCAATATACTTCAAGTGCCTGAAACTATAAGGCACAATGATGGCACAATCTTATTGTAGTACCAAGTGAGTCAGCACAGTGCTCTCCACTCCATTTCCCAGAAAGCATTCTAACTCAGGGACAGCTAGCAATTACTTATCTATACACAGAAGTGACTGGGAAGCAAATACTTCCCAACAAGCCCAAACTAAATGTACCTCCAATTCAAATGTGCCATGAGGAACTTCCAAAAATGCCTAATGCCACACCAAAGCACCCAATATAAGGGGGAGCCAGAGAGGAATGACCCACTTAACTGAACTGTGATTAAAATATTAATATTTTACTTTTTATATGCAAAACATGACTATGTGAGTAAATTTGATGTCCCTCCAAGGGTATTGGAAGGGAACATGTAAATAAGGGACCCTGATGTTTCAGCTTCACTAACTTCAAAATAAATCACTGTGTCATTCTATGGGGGTCAGAAAAAAAGAGGATAAAATAGAAAAGTACATTATGCTAAATTTATCAATATCAAGATACTTCCTCAGGACTTGATACTTAATGAGTTGGTTCAAGTAGTTAAGATGGGCATTAATAGTCCAACAAATTGGATTAAATTAATTGGAAAAAAGCACACCCACAGACTCAGGGAAGACACATGCCCAGAAAAGACCTGAGAACACCTTAAGCCTTTATGATGATCTCATTAGTTAAAGTCTTCCCATGCACACAGCCAGTCTGTAAAGACTGAGAGAAGTGGATGTTTTTTTCAACTGCCAATTTTCAACAAAAGATCACCAGGCATATAAAGAAATAAGAAAACATGGCCCATTCATAGGAAGTAAATAAATCTGTAAGAGTTGTCCCCCAAAACACAAAGGTATCAGACTTACCAGCAAGACTTTACAACAACTGCCTTAAGTATGCTCAAAAAGCAAAGAAAAACACAGATCAAGAACCAAAGAAAACCAGGAAAATAATATATGAACAAAATGAAAGTATCAACAATGAAACAATTTATTTTAAAAGGACCAAAAAGAAATTCTGGAGCTGAAAAATTCAGTATCTGCATTGAAAAATTCACAGGAACTTAAAATTCACACAAACAGGCAGGAGAAGGAAGAAACCAGTGAACTTGAAGTCAGGTCATTTGAAATTTTGAATCCGAGGAGGAAAAAAAAAACAATAAGCAATTGGAACAGAACCTAAGGAATTTATGGAGTGTCATCAGGTAGACTAATATATGCATTATTGCAGTTTGCAGAAGGAGAAGAGACAGAAAAGGGGAACACAGATTATTTGAAAAAATGATGCCCCAAACTTCCCAAATTTGAGGAAAAACAGAGATACACAAATCCAGGAAGCTTAATAAAATCTAAAGAGATCCACGATAAAACACATAATCAAAATTGTTGAAAGACAAAATGAGAATCTTGAAAGCAACAAGAGAAAAGCAACTTATCACATACACAGTGCTCTAGTACAAATATTTGTTCCCTCAAAACTTATGTTAAAATTTCATTGCCATTATAACACTATGAAGATGTGAAACATTTAAGAGATGACTAGGCCATGAGGGCTCTGCCCTCATGGGTGGGATTAAGGCTCTAAAAGTGCAAATTCAGACCCCCCCCCCAATACTCTCTCTCTCTCTCTCTCTCACCCTCTCTTTGCCCTTCTGTGATGTGATGCCTCCCACCAAG
>RJWJ010037507.1:0-15497 GCA_004363605.1 Indri indri | reverse complement strand
AATGAGTCAGCTTGTAAAAAATCAAATTAAAGTCAGTGGTATCTTGTCTATATACGAAAGGCAGCACTTGTACTGTGAAATTATTATTATTTTTAAATAACATTCCCATGTTTTAACACAGGCAGTGTACTATGAAATTATATGGATTTTTTTAAAGGAAGAATCATGTCAGGAGATTTTAAACCTATTTAAGTAAAGATATGTCAAGCAGAGAAACAAGCAGAGAAATTCTGTGCCCGGCAGAGAAACCTCCATTTTAAACCTATTTAAATAAAGATGTGTCAAGCAAAGAAACAACAGATATCACCATTCAAAATTCCAGACATCACGCTTTGCCAAAACTCCAGGTTACTAAGGATAAAATTCATGCTATCTTCCTGAAGAAAAAAATCCTAGGGAAAATGAACAAACCAAAAAACATTTTTTTTAAAACCTGCTTATTTGTTGCCTGTTACCTGTCTGTAGCTGTCCAGGCTTGTTTAACCCTTAAATGCTGTCTTTTTTAAAAAAAAAAAAAAAAAAAAAGGCCAAATCAGGTTTTACAAACTGATCCATGTGGCTTCTGAAATGATAGCCATCCAGTTTGTTGAAGAGTTCGCAGCTTGGCTTCCAGTGTTAAATTCTGCAACTCTAAAGTATTACAATCTTTAAAATGTAAGGGAAGGGAGAGACAGAGTCTTGTCCTTCACTTTTTCTGGGCTCTCTTGTTTGCTTAAAGTAAGACTCTATTTAATACTTTCAGAATTTGCTCTTGCCTTGAAGCAACAGACAAGTATGTGCTGCTCTGTTCTATATATGGGAACAGCGAGTACAAATAGAAGATTGAAGATTTACTTTGAAGCTCAGCTTTGCCAGTGCAAAGCCGCTCCCGACACTGGAGCAGCAGGGACGTGCAGGGCGAGAGCTCCCTGCTTCTAACAGCTAACATATTAATTCCAGGCGCTGTCTGGTTAGACTGAAGGTCAGGAATCTGATTTTGACCTTAGTGCTAGCGGGAATCCCACGGGAATCCTGAGAGTGGCTGAATAAGTGCTGTAATATTACTTATAATTAATAATGATGGTAACGTCCTGGGTTTCTTGTTTTAGTGCTTTTTAGCCCCTGAAGGTTTCGAATGACTTGGCAGACCAATTGTTTCACCCACTGCCGACCTGTGACCGACTCAGCCGTCGAATATCGCCCTGTTGTCAAGAACACAGCCACATTCAGCTTGTTTAAGCAGGAACAGAAGAAAGATACCTAATGAAAATTAAAGTGTAAATTTTAGGTAGGCAGGCTATAATTATCCACTTGAAATCAAGCCAAGAAATGAAATTTAATACCCTTTCTTTTGTGAAAAGCACCCAGGCAACTTTCTGGACCATAAACAGACCTTGGATTTTCATCTCCTCTAACTCAGGGTTTCTCAATCTCAGCACTGTTGACATTTCAGGCTGGATAATTTTCTGTTGTGGTGGTGGAGGGGCCGTCTGTCTGGTGCAATGTAGGAAGTTTAGCAGCATCCCGGCCTCCACCCACTAGGTGCCAGAACACATGCACACATATACCCCCTCCCAGTGTGACACTGAAAATGTGTCCTGACATTGCCAAATGTCTCCTGGGGGGCAAAATCACCCCCGTTGAGAACTACTGCTCTAACGCCACATGTTTGCAAGGCAGGGATATAGATGTTAGAAGCAGCTGCGTCGCCAAACCTTTTATTCCTCCTGGTGGCTTAAAAGCTTCCTGGTGGAAGAGGGACACTTACTGCCTGCAGCCTTGAGGATTCAGAGAAACTAGCATTTAGGGCTGAAATTAGCACCCCCCCCCAAAAAAATCAAAGAAATAACACAACACTACACTATTAAACACTACCTTCCCCCAGAGGGATCTGTTCCTGGCATATAACTTCCCCCAAAATGGCTGCTGTAACAGCAGCACTGTGACAGCTTCAACAGCCCCTGAGCCTACCTCTCAGACTTCCTAGGGTCAGAGATGCTCTCTCTTCTGGAATCCACAGCCTCTGTCAAATAGCAGAAAGAAGGCCTAGAAACTCCTGGAGACACGTGATAACTCCAGCTACCATCAGCTCTGACCACCACCTGTCCCCGGCAGCTTCTCACCCTCCCCCATCACACCCACAAACCCTCAGGGGAACCTCAGCTCTGGGATCTCCCCTCACAGTACGGCCCAGGCGGGTGCCTCCAGACACCCTTCACAGCTGAGGCAGGTGGCTTGTGATTGTTTTCTACCACACCATGAACCCCCTACCTTTAACACATACAAAAATACATTTTAATTAATTTTAATTAATTATTATTATTATTAGTTTGAGACAGAGTCTCACTCTGTTGCCCTGGTTAGAGTGTAGTGCCCTCATCATAGCTCACTGCAACCTCAAACTCCTGTCCTCTAGCGATCCTCCCACCTCGGCCTCCCAGAGTGCTAGGATTACAGGTGTGAGCCAACCTGCACCCAGCCCATTTTTTTTTTTAACTTTTTATTTTGAACTAATTTCAGATTCACAGAAAAGTTGCAAATGGGACACGGAACTTCAATATATTCCTCATCCAGCTTCTCCTACTGTTAACATCTTATGGAACCACAGTACAGTTGTCGTAACTAGGAAATCAACATTGGTATGATACTATCAACCAAACTAAAGACACCGGTTTTCCACTGATGTCCCTTTTCAGTGCCAGGGTCCTATCCAGCATCCTGCATTGCATTTAGCTGTCCTGTCTCCTTAGTCTCCCCAAGTCTGTGGCTGTCCCTCAGTCTCTCCTGGACTTTCATGACCTTGACACTTTTGAAGAGTATTGATCAGCTATTCTGTCAAGTGTCCCTCTGTTTTGGTTTCTATGCTGTTTTTTCATGATTGGACTGAGGTTATACATTTTTCATCAAGAATGGCATAGAGGTGATGCTGTGCCCCCCAAAATAAGTATCTTAAACAGAAATTTCAGGAAACTATCTTTACTATGTGAGGTACACTCTGACATTTTCTATTATTCTTTTAAAGTGCTGGTTTCACAACCATATTGGTTCACAGCCTCTCATGGTTTGGAAAACACTGCCCAAGGCCAGCTCCCACTCCCTGGTCCCTTCTGGAACCCCTCTCCTCTGTGCCTCCGCGACTCCGCACTGTCCAGGTTTTCTTTCTTCCTCCCTGACCAGCTCTGCCTGTGTGTCTTTGGACTTTTGGTCCTCCATTCTTCGGTGTGATCCTCTCTCACTACACTTACTTCCTCAGTGAACTGAGCCACTCCTTTCATTTCAACTTGCCTCTCCACCCAGGTGACCCAGTTCTGAAGGGACTAGCTCCAGACCAGCTGCTCCAAGAAGACTTCTCACTTCTCCAGCCTTCGTGGAGCTTGCTTTTCTAGCACTCAGAGGCAATGAAAGTCGGCGATTGTAACTGTGAGCTTAATCCTGCCTCTCCAACTAAACTGGGCTCCCGCGGCCCCGCATAGTAGGTTGTCCTTATTGCACTCTCACGGCATTTTGCTTGCTTCTTTTATCGTGAACAACTACTGGAGCTGGTGTGTTAGACGTCCACACACCCTGGCATCCACGCACAAACACGCGCTCACAGGAACAGCAGTAGTACAGGGGCTCCGCCTGAAGCAGGCATGGGTGACTGTTTGCCAGAGAACAGTCCGGCTCGCCTAAGGGAACTTAAAAGAAACCTAATGAGGCTTTGCTCTCCCTTCCAAGGAGCGATGATTGCAGAGGAACGCTCATGTGTTCTCCTGGCCCAGAAGCTCCGGGACACTGAGTGTGGGGGGCCAGGCTGGCGGGACATTCGGGCTCCCCTATATGTGAACCTGTGTCTGTTGTAAAATCTTTGGAAGAACGTCCAAAGACGAGACCGCGTCGTGTCCTTGAGAGCTGAATCGAGCACTGCTTTTAAAGGAGAAGCACGTGCACACCAGGCGCCCCCTCCGCTCCGGCTTCCCGACGGTGTCGGCCTCGCCTGCGTGTTGGGGGCCCTCGGCGACCCGCACTGCCGCGTGCCACCGGCAGGTGTCTCTTTCCTGGCTTCGGAACCTATTGTGAGTTCACCAAATGGAGGCGCGAGGAGGGGGCGGGAACCGGGAGGGGCGGGCGCGGGAGCGGGGAGCGGGGAGCGGGGAGCCGGGAGCGGCGCCGCCCCTGCCCCCCGCGAGGCCGCGGGTCCTCACCTTTGAAACCCCTGGCTGTGCGCTCAGCAGGCCGCGGAGAGGAGCCACCTCGTCACGTGGGGGAGGAAGTGTGTCCCTGGCCTCCAAACCTGCTGGCTCTTGTTTCTGAGGTTTTATGGCCAGAAGTGCCCGATCCCCTCTCAACCCAAGATCAACCGGCAAGCACTTGAAATGTGCTCAGTGGGGGGGGGGGGGGGGGGGGGGCGGGGGGGGAACACCAAAAAAAACGGGTATGACTCTGGGAAATTTTCTCCCCTTTCCCGTCTTTCTCCTTCTCACCTTTCCAAAAAGCAGTAGGAAAAAGGGGCTGCCGCCCTACCATTTTTTCCCCTTAGGGAAATTCAGTTTCCTAACATGTCCTGTTTTGAAAGAGGCCCATGTATTGGGTAATGACAGCAGCCTGCTAGGCGGAAGTCAGGCCAGTAGCAGTCTGTTTTATTCTTTTATTTAACGAATGTTTATTGATCATCTGTTAATATCAGACACTGTAAGGGAGATTAACTAGTGAGCAAGAACTCAGACTCTGCCTTGGCTACGCGGACCACCAAAGGAAAGAGTTACCAGGCAGCAAGATGACTCTGGTGCCTAAAACTTGAAAATCCAAGACGCTGTTGAGCAGAAAATCTCCGCTGTCATACCAAATATGCACTCTTTGCCTCTGGTTAGAGGGTCGATGGAGGTTTGCATTTCTTTGGACCTTTTCTCTTCATTTGTTATTTTGTTTTATTTATTTACTTTTCTCTTTTTTTTTTTTTTTTTTGAGACAGGGTCTCATTCTATGGCATGAGCTAGAGTGCAGTGTCATAGCTCACTGTAACCTCAAACTCCTGAGCTCAAGCAATCCTCCTGCCTCAGCCTCCCAAGCAGATGGGATTATATGAGCACCCCACCATTCCTGGCTAGTTTTTCTTATTTTTCTGTAGAGGCAGGGGTCTTGATATATTGCCCATTCTGGTCTTGAACTTCTGGCTTCAAGTGATCCTCCCGCCTCCACCTCCCAAAGTGCTGGCATTACAGGCTTGAGGCTCAGAGCCAGTTTCTGTCCTTAAGGAGTTTGCAGCTCAGTAGGGGCAGTAAACTGATAAACATGGAAATGAGCAATTAAATGGGCTGGAGCCTGGTCAGTTAGATGTCTTGATCCCACTGATTGTCGGGCACAAGAAGAACCAGGACACAGGCCCTGGGGACAGCACTAGGGTCTGGGGTCAAACCCAAAGCCCAACCTAAATGATGTCTAGTCACATAGGAAAGCCACCACCTGGTGCTGGTGCCCAGGGAAGAACATCAGTTGTCCTCTATCCTGGGACAAAGTAATATAGGCGCTCTAATTCCTGATCTTGGGTCTGCTCTTTCTTTGCTCATCCTGTTCCCCTACAAACTCATTTCCTGGGAAGTTCCTAGGAATTAGTATCAAACATCCATATATTTTCTTTTCCTTCTCATGAACCTGTGCTGAAGAATATGGCTGATATCCCTATGTCTACCATCATGTAGCTCAGTTTTGCATCATTGTTGCTGTTTTTTGTTTGTTTTTAATGTGCTGGAATTGTGTTTGGGCTTTTTCGCAATAAGTTTTAAAAATTCAGAACTCCAGGAAAGACCTTCTTTTCTCACTTACCAGCTTAACGGAACACTAACTAGACAATGTGGTTCTAACCTCCGGGGTTTTTAGGCAGCAAAAGTCTCCGCATAGCCAGAGAAGTAGTTACAAATTCCCACGACACACTTTTAGGCCATGTTGCAGCTCTTGGCCTGCTTGAGGGCTATGGGAGGGAGTCAGTGCTGGAGATAGGAGCTGGAACCTTCCTGGAGTCCCTCCACACTGCTAATTTGTCCCTGTTCCCCTACGTGGAAAACACAGAGTCCTCTGCAAGCACTGTTATGTTGTTTTGTTTGTTTGTTTTGCTTTATAAAAATACGCAGACCTCTGTGTTCAGTTTCCTCTGAGCTCTGTGTTAATACTAAACATTTTATGCTTTTTCAAAAAAGAAAACTTGCCTTGTTGAAAAGCATACCAGAGTCTTGTTTACTCTTTTGTCTGTCCATACCAGGGTCATTCCTGATTGACTACCTAAAGTGCCCTAGTAGTTACAATGGGATAATTCAACTCCATTCCTAGCTGTTGAGTGCTAAAATCATTCTCCTTGGGACAGATGCCATGTCTTATCTAGAAAGATACCCAGAAAGCAACAGTTATGGTTATTTATTAGGATGGTGAGAACATTGGGTATGTAAATAAGAAAAATTAGGTACATCCTGATCATCCTTAGGTTCCCCTCAGAGAAGGACACTTATTTCCCATGAAACCAAAATCTTTCTCCTCTAAATCTCACATAGTCCAAACCAGGTTTCAGAAAATGGCCATTCAGTATAAATTGAATCCCATTATCACATTTAAAATATTGAAGTTATGTTCGCATAGAAGAACTACTTCAGCATACCAAATTTTAAAAAATAAATTAACAAGAAAGAAGTGGCGGCCGGGCGTGGTGGCTCATGCCTGTAATCTTAGCACTCTGGGAGGCCCAGGTGGATCGTTTTGAGCTCAAGAGTTCGAGACCAGCCTGAGCAAGAGCGAGACCCCCGTCTCTAATAAAAAATAGAAAGAAATTAGCTGGACAACTAAAAATATATACATAAAAAATTAGCTGGGCATGGTGCGAATGCCTGTAGTCCCAACTACTTGGGAGGCTGAGGCAGGAGCATCCCCTGAGCCCGGGAGTTTGAGGTTGCTGTGAGCTAGGCTGACGCCACGGCACTCTAGCCCAGGCAACAGAGTGAGACTCTGTCTCAAAAGAAAAAAAAGAAAGAAAGAGGTGGCCTGATCTGTGACAATCTCATAAAACTATGCATTAGGAGAAAGTCTTAAGTATCATCTAATCCAAATTCCAAACAGTATCTACTGAGGAAGACAAAAAATAGTTAAACCAGTACGTTTATCATGTAATGTCAGGTAGTGATAACTACATTAGAGGAAAGCAAGGTAAAGAGATTGGGAAATGAGAGTGCTGCTTTAGGCTGGGAGGTAAGGGAGGTCCTATTCAGGAGGTGACATTTGGGCAAAGACCTGACTTTTGGACAAATCCCTTGAACTGAGGGGTGAGCCATGTCAATATCTGGGGGCAAGAGCAAAGGCCCTGCAGTGATGAACGCTTGATGTCTGAGGATGTCAAGGAGTCAGCATGGATACAGTGCAGTGGAGACCATGAGGGCAAAGAGGTAGGAAGTGAAGTCTGACAGGTAGCCAGGAGCCATGTGACCTTGAAGGCCAAGGGTCACACTTTGAGAGCAGGGGCGGTGACATGATTTCAAGACCTTTTCCATCTTAGTTGCTATCTTCTCTATATATCAATATTTAGCTGCTCAAAGTCTCTGTAAAATGTAGTAACCTAGAATTGCCTCCGATATTCCAGGTGAAGTCTAACTTGCACAGAGTTAGACCATCCCCTCCTTTATTCTGGGTATTTCACTTCTAGGAATACAATCTGAGGCCTCTCATGTCACGTTTTAGTAAGCCATTTATTGAAATGACTGTTTTCTTTTCCATATTGCACTCTTAAACCACACTTCCCACCCCAGGTTTCTTTCCCATCCTCACCCTCCTGTCCCCTGGCCTACCTACCTGACATTACCTGATGAGTGCATTGGTTTAACTATTTATTTTCTGTCTTCCTCAATAGATTATAAGTCCAAAGAAGGCTGGAGCTTTGTTTTCCTCTCCCATCCCTGAGACATCTTAGGTACTCAATGAGTAAATTTTGACAGACTCAGGGAATAAAATGAGGCCACACTGCAAAGCTACAGAAGGAAAGCCTCTGAGAGCCACATCCAAACACGGGGAAGAGCTCCTTTGTGGAAGAGGCCTTTCCCAGTGGTCAGGCCCGAAGGACAGTGGGTGCTCAGGGAAAGGAGGGCTGGGTAGGTTTTTGCCCCTCCTCTCCTCCCCCCCGCCACCCCAGCTTGATTTCACTAAGTTTTACATTCTTCTGTGCACACATGTGCTCATAGGTTAGTTCCAGTTTAATAGCGTGTACATGTGGGTTCGTTTTTCCATTCTTGTGATACTTCGCTTCGGATAATGGTCTCCAGTTCCATCCAGATTATTGCAAAAGGCATTAATTTGTCCTTTTTCATGGCTGAGTAGTACTCCATAGTATACATATACCACATTTTGTTAATCCACCCATTAACTGATGGGCACGTGGGTTGATTCCACATCTTTGTAATTGTGAATTGTGCTGCAATAAACATTTGAGTGCAGTTGTCTTTTTGATAAAATTACTTCTTTTCCTTCGGGGTAGATGCCAACTAGTGGGATTGCTGGATCAAATGGTAGGTCTACTTTTAGTCCTTTGAGGAATCTCCACACTGTTTTCCATAAAGGTTGTACTAATTTGCAGTCCCACCAACAGTATGTAAGCATTCCTTTTTCTCTGCATCCACACCAACATCTGTTGTTTTTGGACTTTTCAATAAAAGCCATTCTAACACAAGTAAGGCGATATCTCGTTGTGGTTTTGATTTGCATTTCCCTGATAATTAGTGATGTTGAGCATTTCTTCATATGTTTATTGGCCATTTTTCTATCTTCCTTTCAAAAGCTTCTGTTCATGTCTTTTGCCCACTTTGTGTGTGTGTGTGTAAGACAGGGTCTTGCTCTGTCACCCAGGCTAGAATGCAGTGGCGCCATCATAGCTCACTGCAAACTCAAACTCCTGGGTTCAAGTGATCCTCCTGCCTCAGTCTCCCAAGTAGCTGGAACTACAGGCATGCACCACCATGCCCAGCTAATTTTTCCTTTTTTTTTTTGTAGAGACGGAGTCTTACTCTGGCTCAGGCTATGAAACACATTTTTGTATTTGCCTCATTCTGATTCCATTTGAACATGCCAGATTCCAAACATCCTGAACTTCTTTGGGTGGAATAATTCCCTATTAAATTCTATCTTATTAAACTTGACCCATTGCTCCATTCTTTTAAAATGTTTTTGGACTCTGGTTCTAGCATCTTAATGTATAAGCTGTTCCTCTCATCTTGGTGTCAGCGAAAGATTTCTCTGGCATATCACTTATAATAATATTATATTGAGTGAGGCGGAAGACAGAACCCTGTGGTGAGCTGGTAGAGAGCTCTATTAAAGTTGGAATGGATCCATTACCAAGACTTTTGGGAAATTATTGTTCAACCAGCTGCAAATCAGTCTAATTGTACCATGACCTACCCTACATCTCTCCATTAATCACCAAGGAAGCTATAAAAAATTTTTGTCTAATGTCTTCCTGAAACATATACATACTGCTTTGACCTTCCAGCCCAACCATGCTGTCAAAGGAATTAAGTTCTACTTAAACCTTAAGTTCATATTTTCTTTGGCACTGATGTTTCTCACCAACCCTGGACTTTTTCCTCCTGTCCTGGGTCTCACCTAACAGCAGATACTGGCCACACCTAGACACATGTTTCTTTCTTTTTTACTGCCATACAGTTTTGCCTTCCTAAATGTATTACACATGTATCTGAAAAACTGTGAGTCAATTGTGATCATCTGAATCATATTTTAAGTATACAATAAGCTAAGTAATTCAATCAATAATCAATCAAATCACTCAATCAATAAAGTTATCACCCCCTCCTTAAATCAAATAGTTCTAAAGCAAAAAATCTTTTTGTAATACAATGTAATACTTTCTAATGTGGATTTTTATTCACTTACACTGAATTTTCTCAAAACATACCATTTCTTTAAACACAATAACAGACTAGGGCTGCTGTAATTTAAATCACCAGTGAATCCAATACCTGGCACATGATGTCATCCTGCCAGGGAAATTCTTTAACCTTAAGTCTTCAGACTCAGCAAAACAAAGAGCAGTTTTTTAAATTGGTAATTTATGTGAAGACAAACAAAAGCTGTTTCCATTTGGATTATTTTTATCTTGACCCTATGTTATTTTCAAGTCGTCACTGTCACTCCTGTGCACACTAGATCACAATCTCCGTGAGGCCAGGGGCCTTGACTGCCTTGGCCTTCCTCTATCCCCAGAGTCAAGCACAATACCTAGAATGTGCACAGTGGGTGCTCAATAAGTGTTTCTTGAGCAGATAAAATGATGAATAAATGAATGTATGTGTGCAAAATGCTACTTCATCTATTCCTAAAATGATTTTATTTTTGTAGGGGGCCAAATGTAGACATGACCAATGCCTTCTGGAACGGAATTTTTGAGGACGAAATCACTGTCTTGGATGCATAAATAATAGTAATATTCTTGATCAGAAGTTCTCAAACATTTTGGTCTCATGATCCCTTAACACTCTTAAAAATATTAAAAATAGTTGAGAACCCCAAAGAGTTGTTACATAAAGGATATATTTTTCAGTACTTAACTATATCAGAAGTTGAAACAAAAATGATTTAATTCATTTAAAATAATAACAAACCCATAATATACCAACATAATTAATATTTTATGAAAATTTCGTTTCCAAAACAAAAATATTAGTGAGAAGAGTGGCACCGTTTTATAATTTTAAATGTCTTAAATGTCTGGCTTAATAGAAAGATGGGTAGGTTCTCATGTCTGTTTCTGTATTCAGTCTGCGGTGATGCACAACACATGTACCCCCTGGAAAACTCCCCTGTACACTCATGAGAGAGTGAGAGTGAAAGATGCAAACAATGTCTTGGTATTATTATAAAAATAGTTTTGATTTGTGGACCCCCTGAAAGGGTTTTGAGGACCACAGGAGGTAGATATTGTGTAAATAATAATTATTCAATTATATATATGTATGTATGTATTTGCCTTGAATAGCAGAAAGTTCAACGCTAAATTTAGCAATCAGTTCAGGCCAGGCATTAAAGTCTCATGCAGCTCTGCTCAACTGCAACCCATTTTTTACTTGTCTTTTACTTATTTTTTGGTGTTAATAGCCCTTGGTTACACCTGTCCCATGTTTTTATTAAATGTTGCTTCAAATTCTTTTTGGAAGCAGGTTTGGCGTCTAAAATATAGTTAAGTGTGCATATATGCTTATACATATATCTCAACACATGCAAGTTTAAAATTACACTTTTATTTCATTTTCAGTATCTACCTAACACATCTCAACAGGATGAAAATATATATGCTAGTCACATAAAAGATTAAGACACTCTTCAGATTATCTGAATGGACCATCCCATTCAGAGGATAGGGGTTAAATTGCAAGAAAACTGCTGTAGAAAAAGGTACAGCTCCGTGATCCTTTATCACCCAGGAAACCAGGCAAATAATGGAAATCTCTCCGGTGTCTGGATTGTTTCTCAAGACTCCTACTTGGGCATTGCCACTTTTTCTATATTGATAACTAATTTGACGCTTATAAATGTTTGCCCACTGCACTTTATTCTTCTTTCTTGAAGAAGTGCCCTTTGGTCATCCATGAGGATAAGCATTCCCAGCTAAGCCTGTCTCAGGGTACCCTATCCTGAACACACTTGATGGGGTCAGCGTGTGCACCTGACCCACGCTGGGCCAATCAAATTTTCTTTCTTGGAAATTTGCTATTGGACTGAGGACGGCCAGTCTCCTTTGGCAAATGTCTTCAGTAGAAGAGATGTAAACTTGGTAGTTGTTGAGGGATCGTCTTCCACCCAGATACCCCAAGGAGAAAAAGAAAGGAAAGCTGATTGTAGAGAGAGACATGACGACGCAGAGCAGAAAGCTGGAGAAGGTGGACTGCCTGGGTTCCAAGCAGCTTCCCAGGCTACCTCGAGGCCATCTACACTTGGATTTCATGAGATAGCACTTTATGCTTGTATTTTCCTTAATGCTTAAGCCAGCTCAACTTAATTACTTACAACCAAAAGGTCTTTACTAAAACAAAGACAAAGCCAGAACCATCTGTGAGGCTTTCCTTACAACCAGGTCCTTTACAGGATCCTGGACAGCAATGTAGGTCCTAAATACACATTATTGACTCTCTGAAGGCTTCCACCAGGCAAAAACATCATTCCATCCAAGGCCAACCAGATTAGGAAATGGCATTTCTTCCAGCTTTCCATCCCCAGAGGGCAAATGCACAGATGACTGCAGTTAGCAATTGACTCTGTGGGTTAGTATTTACTGAGGGCACACACCCAGGGACTTGAATGACAGAAATCCCCAGGTGCCAGGGAGGAGACTGGCAATTTTGCTTCCAATCACCTGCCTGTCCTCCAGCCCTCTAAATCAGCACTCCCACGGTGGTGACCCTCAATGGCTGGCAGGGTGACCCACTTTTAAAAGTGCCAATTTTTAGCAGCTGGAAACAACAAATGTCATGGGAGGTGGAGATGCCGGGAGGACTGATTTCTCCTTCCCTGTTTTCAAAAGACGCTGGGTGTAATGGCCACAGCCACGGAAAGTTGGCACAACTCCTGCCATGGAGCAGCTGTGTGATGGTAGTTTCCTCAGTACCCCTCCCTGAGCCTCGGTTTTTATAGCTGCAAAATGAGGAGGTAGAATGAGATGGTCTTTAATATCCCTTTCATCTTCAACTTTCTACAATCTTTGTGAGCTGGAAAGATTTACACAGAACTTCATCTTGATTTTATTACTTGTAGTTCATCTTCTCGTGACAGAGCCAGCGGCAGCTTCTGCATGTGAAAGTGAGTGGCGCGCTCTCTCTGATGATTTAAGAAGCGTTGAAAACCCAAGTACCTCCCTCACTGTTCTGCCACAGCCAGGCCAAAGCTTCCCTGACCCAGAGCCAGACCTGGGATCCAAGCTTTGTTTGTAGTCTCGGTCAAAAGGCAAACACCTACATTGCCCATTGCTTCTCCAGAGCTTATTAGCCTGGACATGCCTCTGGATTCTCTAGGAATGATACTGGGCATGGGATCCGGCAGAGGCACATTCGTCAGGACAGGTCTAGGGCACAGGGCATGGTGGCGCAGACAGGCCTGGGCAGTAAGTAGTGGATGCAGGGTAGCCCATGGGTAGCAAAGAGCTCCAAAGTGGGGAACCATTGGAGGGTCATCAGCTCCAGGCATTGCACTAAGCTTTGCTTCATTTTCAGGGTGCCCAGCAGGAAGAGAGTCTCTGGCCACTCTCCAGGATCCCTCCCCAATACGAGGGAAGCCGGACATCAGGCCCCAGTAAGAGGAGGAATTCCTCTGAGGCAGCCTTGGCCCCAGCTTCTCCTGTCCAGGCAGTCATGACAAAAAGACTAGGGATAGTTGACCACGCTGGAGAAAATGGCCCAATTCTGTTGTGGAGCAGCTGCCTGGAACTACTGAAGCCTCTTCCCTATGGCCCCAGAGGCCTCTTCTGTTGTAGGAGTTGGCAAGTGGAGCCAGCTTCCTTCCTCACATGGTCCTCAGCCTAAATAGCCACGGGCCTATGAACCCACCCACCCATTCCCCAAAGCAAGCCTTGGGTGTCAGATTGCATAGCAAGCCTCCCTTTGGTGGCTCCAGTTCTTAATCTAAAATAATGAAGAAGGGAGAACCAGGAGGAGATCTTCCTAGGCTCCTATGAGGGGGTTATTTATCGATATGGCAGCTGTAGTAGCTTTAGAAATAAATGAACCGTCAGCACCCTGAGGTATTATCCCACCACATGGCTTCTTGAACACCAATTCCCTCTGCACCCTGTTGGAATATGTGTGGACATTAGATTTGAGAACCAGGCTTCGCACTGACTTTTTTAGTGCACTGGGCTTGTCAAATCTTTATCTCATTTTGGGGGGAGGATTAGGGTGTATTCTGGTGACTTATGAGTGTGTAGATGTTAAGCAGTAGTAAAAACAGCAACGGAAGCAAAAACATCCGAAAAGGGATCTTGAAACCTTCTGAAAAGAAACTCCCAGAGGGGCCTAACAGTACCAGGTGTGTTTTCTGTTTGCTTGGGAGAGTCAGGAAAGGGACACACATTCATGGGACCGAGAATGTCCCATTCACCGTCACCTCCTGGCACTATATCCTTCGTCTACCCAGTAAACACCTTGTAAATATCACAGGGATCAGGAATCTCAGCTTAATTTGCCTTGCTGATCTCCGCACCCCCCCCAACTATTATACATTTCCATTGTAGAAGAATGGGAGTTTGGGGGATTTTTAAAATCCTGTTGGACAGTCCTTGTAACTTTGCACAGGGATAGCAGCCTAGGGCGCAATTTCTTTAATGAGCCACCGAGAGACTTGGACTAACCAGAGACAATACCTCCGAAAGTACCCATTCTAGAGAGGGTCTTGGAATTACAAAACTCCTGCTAATGAAAGGCCTCAGTAACATCCTGAGGGGGAAGATGTGCTGATTATGTCAGTTGTGAAATACAGGTCTGGGAGAACTCTGAGCACATGCTTACCCAGTGCAAATCTGCCTGCCTGTCCTCCAAACAGGGTGCGGTTCACTCTGTGCTAAAGCTGAACCATTTTGTATTCTGCCTCCCAAATACTAAGTCATATCATAGCATAAATTTTGGGGCCCCAGCTTTTAGTCCTCAGCCAAAAGAGCTGTGTGATCGTGGTCAAGTCACTTAGCCTAGCCATGCCTCAGTCTCCTCATGTGTAAAATGGGAATAAAGCAGACTCACTTGTCATGAGGATTAAATGCAACAAAGCTGGCAGAGTTCTTATTAGGACGGTGCCTGACATGTTAGCTGCTATTTACTGTGTGCCTACTGTATGCCCAGCCTGCCCCTGGGAAAGCGGGCATTATGTTCTCTGAACAGGGCCATAATCACCTCCCCTCTACATGTGCCCTGGGTCTATCAACTGAAGATCAGGAAAGTGGCCATTATTTCTGGCAGCATAAGTACTACCCATTTTGCTTCCCTGGGCCTCTGTTGTCCTGGCCACCTCACTGTTATTAAGGCTTTACACCCACCCACCCCTACGCAGGAATCCAAATATGAACCTGCTCCAAAGGAACCTTCATCCACCTGCCCACCAGCACGAACCTGCTCTCCTGTTCTGCGGCCTCCCTCCCTCTCAGTCCCTTTTTGCTCTCATTTTCCTGTCTAAAATTAAACGTATTGCTGCCCCTTTTATCTGTGCCTGCTAAATCTCAGGAGCAGAATCACGGTTAAACTGACAGAGGAGCTCAGACAGGCGCGGGGCCCGAGGCAGGCGCCGCAGGCCCTTATGTAAGTCGGGCTTTCCGGGCAGCTGGACGGCAGCCGTGGGCGGCGCAGCCCCGGCCCGAGGCCCGCCCCGCGGGGCGGGGAACGCGAAGCGCCCGCGGCGCTGCCCGCAAACTTTTCTCGTCCGAATTCTTGACCTAGAGCCTTGTGAGCACATTCTGCCCAAATCTGTATACGCCGGAACCAGGGAGCCGCCCGCAGCCCTCGGGGGTGGGGAAGATGGGG
>RJWJ010037505.1:0-15494 GCA_004363605.1 Indri indri | reverse complement strand
TGCTAGGATTACAGGCGTGAGCCACTGCGCCCGGCCCATTATTTCTTTATTGATCCGTGGGATTTGTTTAGTTTGGGGGCAGTTGGAAATTTTCTAGTGATATTTTTGTTACCAATTTCTAACTTAATTCTACTGTGGTCAGAGACCATACTATGATTTTAGTCCTTTTAAATTTGCTGAAGTTATCTTAGTGGCCCAGCAACTGATCAAGATGGCATTTGAAAAGAACATGAATTATGTCTGTTAAGTTCACTCTTTTATATATTTCAATAAGATAATGTTAGCTGATTTTATGGTTCAGTTCTCCTATTTTTTGTATCAATTTTTTGTGATCTGTTCTACTAACTATTGGAAGACGTGTTAAAAGCTATGATTGGGGGGCCAGGCACAGTGGCTCACACCTGTAATCCTAGCACTCTGGGAGGCTGAGGCAGGAGGATCACTCGGATTCAGGAGCTCCAGACGAGCCTGAGCAAGAGCGAGACCCCGTCTCTACTAAAAATAGAAAAAATTAGCCGGACAACTAAAAATATATAGAAAAAATTAGCCGGGCATGATGGCACATGCTTGTAGTCCCAACTACTCAGGAGGCTGAGGCAGTAGGATTGCTTGAGCCCAGGAGTTTGAGGTTGCTGTGAGCTAGGCTGATGCCACAGCACTCTAGCCCAAGCAACAGAGCAAGACTCTGTCTCCAAAAAAAAAAAGTTATGATTGGGGATTGTCTATTTCTGGTTTTTTTTTTTTTTTTCCTGTTTTGCTTTGTGTGTATCATAGATGCCCATTAGCAGGTGAAGGAAGTTCCTTTCTATTCCTAGTTTGTTGAATGTTTTTTTTTTATCATGATGGAATGTTAGATGTTGTCAGATGCTTTTTCTGCACCAATTAAGATGATCATAAAGTCGTGATTTCTTGAAGAAAATCAAGTTTCGTCTTCTGTTGATACAGTGTATTCTATTAATTCATTTTGGGGTATTAAACCAACCTTGCATTCCTGAGAGAAATCCCATTTGATTATAGCATGTAATTCCTTTTATCTGTAGCTGGACTCGGTTTGCTAGTGTTTTGTTAAGGATTTTTACATCCAAGATAAATGCAGACAAATCTGCAATAAGAAGCAAGCCTATTCCACCACAGATCACCCTACCTGCATCAGGGTAGAGTGGGACTGAAAATAGGTTGAATGGTCTAAAGACTTTAAAGGGATCCGACTCCCAGATTAGATTCCCTTTCCAACCTTGATGGAAAGCTAGATTTTTACTTTCTAGACTTGGGATATCAGGCATAGCTGAGATCAGGAGTGAGGCGCTGTCCTGAAAAGAGGGAAATTAAGTGAAAGCATAGTTAATGATGAGATAACCTCCCTACCTTTTGAATGCTGGCAACCAGGATTATACCCACAGGGGGAAAAGATCAATAGTAAGGATTGTGCCACATTCACACATTAAAGTGAAGCCTACTCATGCATGAAGAGATTCTAATCAGCATTTTTGTGCCCCAGTCTTTAGTGGGCATCATAAGATTACCAACCATTTGAGAAAAGCCATGAATACTGCAGACAGAGATGAAAACATACAAGAAAGGAGAATACTAGAGGAAACACATAATACAGGGAATAGAAGAAAAAGTACAAAACACTCTCCACAAAAACAATAAAGCAAAAAAATAGCCAAGTAAACAAAGTCTATAACCTGTGAGATGAGAGAACAAGAAAACAGAAAAGATTCAAAAAAGGGTTAATCTGGAGTTCCAGCATACATATGATAAAAGTTCCATTCTCTCAGAGTAATGCCCAAAGTGTTTACTGTTACCTGCAAGGCACGAGAGGGTACAGCTCCCTCCTTCAGAACATCTTTAGATTTTATTTTCTACCATCTCTCCCTTGCTCACTCTGCACCCACCACTCTGGCCTCTTGGCTTAGGACGTGAAAGACCTACCCCCACCTCAGGGCCATTGTGCAGCCTCTTCCCAGTGTCTAAGACATTCCTTCATCTCCTTCAAGTGTTTTCTTAAATGTCATCTTCTCCATGAAGCCTACCCTGAATACCTCCACCTTGTAACATTCTCCACCTTGGCCCTCCTAGTACCCCTTATCTTGCTCAGTGTATTTTCCAAAGCCCTTATCACCTTGTAATATACTAGATAATTTACCTATTTTTGTGTATTTATTGTTTCTATCCCTTATTAGAACATAAGCTCAACAAAGAGGGAATATTGTCTTACTTGCTCTCTTAGTGTCTAAAAAAATACCTGTGACATAGTAGGTAAGCAGTTTGTTTACTGACCTTCATGCCCAAACATGGGCCAAGAATATTCTGGAGGGCCGTTCAGTTTCCGATGTGGCTGCAAGCAATAAGAGCAGCAGCGTAGATCCCTCCACACTTTCTATCACTCAGTCTTCCTGCAAGAATGATGTTAACTCTTAGATACCCATCATATCCCCGATTGTATTTTAGTAGCCACTAGCTCTACCTAGTCTCAGCTCTAGACATTAAAATAGAGCATCTTGCTTTTTGCAACCTGGAGAAAGCAAAAAGACATAGAACAGAGCAGCTTTTATTGGGAAAGTATGTTTGTGACCATAGTTATGTGTATATGTTAAATATAAATTTTAGTTTTAATGTTAGGTGGTAGGGAAGCTAAGGGAATATGGAAAACAGAAGTCTAATGAAAATCAAAATAAATTATTAAGTGATTGAGTTTTTTTAAAGCTATTTCTGTACCTGACCTAGCAGTCTAATATGAATTCCTTTAACAAAGTAATTGCCAAAACTTTGCATTTTTAATTAACATATTAGCTTGTGAGAATATTAAAAATTAAATAAATCTTTAGATTCAACCATAGTATTTTACTATGTAAACTGTAATTCACTAAAGTAATTTTTTTTATTCAGGTTATTTTAAGTTCCATGATAAAAGAATGTGAACAAAAAGTAGAAAACAAGACTGTCCAAGAGCCTCAAGGGTAAGACATTAATTCATTTTTTAAGGCTTCATGTTAACCTTAATTTCTCTATCTAAATTTGCTATAGATAAGTTTAATGTTTCATTTTGTGTTATTTTGTAGTCACTTATGTCAGAGATAAGAAAATTAAGCCAGCAGTTCTTAAATGCTGGCTCATTAACTCTCTCATCAGAATTATCTGGGGAATTTAAAATTCAGATGTCTACCCCATGTTCTGAGCCCTCCTCAACATTCTTTATCAGCCTGGGGATCTGTGTGTTTAAAGGCTTCCAATAAGATTCTAATATGTAGCTGGATTGGGGACTCACTGGTCAACACAATATCTAGAAATGTGAACAATTCACTGCATAAAGGATTGTAGACTTGGGTATGTTCTCGTCACATGCTTCCAACCACTCTAATTATAATTCAAAAATTTGGTAAAATTAAAATATGAACATAGATGTGAAAGAGTAAAGTTAGGCATTCAGGAGAGGGAGTAATTTACAAAAGGAGTGTATGTTCTCTAATTGTTACTCAAGTAATCTTGAGTGATTAATCTTAAATGGACTCTGTTAGACATAAAAAGCTCAAAAGTATTTTCTTAAAGGCTGACTGCCAGGAATAAGTGTTTCATCCTTTCAATCTGAGGACACACACACACACACACACACCCCTCCCTACTCCCATGCCCAGCACACACAGAGGCTTTTGCCTCTTTGATGTATCAAATCCTTTCTTTAGCCTCTTCAGATAGAAGGAGATCTACTCCATATATACCTATCATTGTAGCCATGGAAGGTTAAAACAAATAGAAGCATTCAAATCATCTGTATTGTTACTGATATTTTTATAGAGAATTTCAAATAAACACAAAAATAAACAGAAAATATAATGAATTCCCATGTATCTGTCACTTAGCTATAAAAATGATGAACTCACAATTTTATTTCATCTATTCCTTGCCTACTTTTTCCTTCCATACTCTATAGCTATCTTTAAAAGAATAAGTGTTATTTTTAGAAATATAAATACAACATCATTATCACATCAAGATAACAATAACTCCTTAATATCATCAACTGTCTGGCCTTTGTTCAAATTTCTAATTGTTGATAA
Organism: Indri indri; assembly: GCA_004363605.1. NCBI lineage: Eukaryota > Metazoa > Chordata > Mammalia > Primates > Indriidae > Indri > Indri indri. The sequence goes on along the minus strand of RJWJ010037505.1, from coordinate 11,433 downwards.
ATGTCATCAGTGATTTGTTGTTTATTTTTTCCTTCTAGTTTGTTTCTTTGAGGCAGGATCCAAATGAGTTCCATACATAGCAATTGGTTGATATGTTAAGTCTCTTTCACTGCACAGATAAAAGGTTCCCTTCTTATCACTTTTTTATCCATATAATTTACTTATTGAAGAAACTAGATCACTTGTCCTGTAGAGTTTCCCACAGTCTGAATTTTGCTGATTGCATTTCCCTTGTGTTGTTTCATATGTTCTTGTGTATCTCCTATAAATTTGGTAGATGGGTCTAGATCTAGAGACTTTAATCAAATTCAGTGCATGTTTCTTTGTTTCTTTCGGCAAGATTGCTTCATCAAAGGAGGTATTTTCTATTATAAGGCAGATAATATGTCTGCCTCATTCCTTTTTTGGTGATGTTAACAAGTGTTAATGATTAATTCCTAGCTCTACTAATTCATTAGGTTACAAAATATAATATTCTAATTATATCATTCCTGTGCCATTTATGATCTATAATACTTCAGAAAAGAAAAACTTAACCCATGTATACTACTGTTACCCAGTGGTATAGTTTATATAGAAAAGGCAAGATAAATGTTCTTTTTCTTTATTTACCAGTTTTCAAAATAATGAAGTAATTCATTCTCTGGTGACCAATCAGGTGGTTTTTTAAGAGTATCATTATAAACTCATATATTTAAACATATTTTATGTAATTTGATACATTGCATTTATTATCCTGTTGATGCCCAAGTTATCCCAATGCCCAGTGCTAGCCTTCAAAAATTGACTCCTGGGTCCTTTTGACATGATGCTTCCTTGCAATATGGTATGATAACATTATAAACCAACTTTTTAAAAATTCCTTCTTTTGGAGAATAAAGACAAGAAAGGGAGACAGTTAAGGGATGTGATTCAGTAAATATTTTGGAGTCATCCTAATGTTTAAGTGGTATTTGAAACTTTAAGAGTTAAGTTTTGTAACAGAAGAATCAAGAGCCAAATACTGAACTTTATGGAGGATTATTTTGTGGGAAGAGTAAAAGCAGGAGGGGAGCAGTCAGACATGAAGAGAGGAACCGTTGGTATACTGGCAGAAGAGCAATGAGAAGGTTTTCAAGGTGGGAGTTGTGGTTGGGTTTTTAACTGAGTAATTCATGGTGCACACCCTTAAAAACTACACAGACCCAGATGTCCTTGGTGACAGCACACACTTCGTGCTGTAGGTTCAACAGACATCTGTTGAGCACCTGCAGCTTTCTACACAATGTCCTTGACATGTTCAAAAACATCTTATTTAATCCTCGGGATATTTTACAATAGAAATTGCAAGCTGTGTTTTACAGATGAGGAAACTGAACCATCTTGGCCAAAGCCACAAGGCAATAAGCTGGGTTCCTGAGTCTATTACAGAACAGTTGTTGGGTCACTGAAAAATTGTGCTTGATCAGTATTCTGTTGCTGTTCAGTAGTGTGTTAATTAGCAATCTTTAGTCATCATTTAGATTGTGTTTACTTCCTACACAGCAGGTTAGTAAAAAAGAAAGAAGAAATGGATTTGAAACTGTTGATTGAAATTAATGCAACTGGCAATTCAGGACATGTTTCTGTCCCAAAAGGAATATATTATATCATAGAATTATTATCAGTACGGTACAAAACTTCACTGCGATTTAATTTACTCATTTGTGAAAATAGTGATGATGTCTATCTTCCAGGATTACTGTAAGAATTAAATGAAGTGATACTGATAAATAATAATAACTATACTAGCAATTATAGCATGATATTAGGTGCCTAGCACTATGCTAAGTACTTTACAATCTATAATCCTACTAGCCCTATGAAATAGGTACTAGAATATCTTCATTTTACCGATTAAATAACTTGCCTAAGGTCACACAGCTGGTAAACAGAGCCAAGATTCAGTCCAGTCCCAGACTTGCTCATAACCACTATACATATTGCTTCTTTTAATGTAAATGATGAACATGAAAGCTCCTAATCAAGTATGGTGAATAAAACTGCCATCCACAAATAATTAGTTTTCATTTTGTGATGCCAATTCTGAATGTATTTCTTACTGATATGCTACTAAAGAAATGAAAAAATATTTTCATTTTTTTAACTGCCTTACATGAATTTTAAAATTTCTTTTCTAGGTCAATGTCAATTGCTGCAAGCTTAGTGAGTGAAGATACAAAGACCAAGTTTTTGAACAAAATGGGCCAGTTGACAACGTCAGGTGCCATGTTGGCCAATGTGTTTCAGAGAAAGAAGTAGAAGCAGGAAGGAAGCCCCCAGTAAACACTAAGATGGACCTCAAGCAGACTGGTTCCTTGTACTTGAAGTACTTGCCTTTTTTATTTCCTCAGTTTTATGTTGTTGCATTATAATTTTATCCTAACCTCCAAAGATATTTGCACTGCTTTCGATTATTGCTGTATATCTGTTGATTTTGGAGTTAACAACTGTGGTGATAGAAAATTGAGTTGATAGTCTGTACCAAGTCCCTCGTCTATGTTCTTGTGTTTCAAAATAATTATATATATATATATATATATATATATAGTGAAGAAGGTTTTTTTAATTTTTGGATGGGATATTAGCAAATATCTGTATTATACACTAAGCTATTACAATGGTACTTAAAATAATGTAAATTTGAAGTCATTGTTATAAAGTAATAAAAGTGGAGATTACTTAAGTATTTAAATTATGAAAGAATAATGCAGACTTTTTATTGTTTCTTAACTGACTAGAAAGAGCCACCAGCATTACTCTGTGCCTTTAGGACTTCAGTTTGTGTATTCTGTAGGAATTGTGTACATTCCATTCACACAGTATTTCTTTAGGATGCTGTGATGAATTTGTTACAAATCCTACAGTAAATAGCTAATGATAAAACTTTCAACATTTCAGAGCTCTCATGAAATCCTTTAAGTGCTATTTAAACCTCCCCAGCACTTGCATGCATATAATGGACTTACCTAAAGAAAGATAGCACATAAGCATGGGGAGTGGTAACCAAGGTGAAATTTACAAACTGGTGTGTAGTAGAGTTAAATGCTCAAAAATAAATGTAACTGAGAAGAGCTAATAATTGTGAAATTTTTCCCAAATTGAAATACAGAAGAAGATATAGTTTAAATCTGAAATTTAACACTTACTATGTAAAACATTTTATTTAAGATATTCTCTAATGGTTTTAATTTTAGAGATTTTTTCATTCTGTGTGTCACAGAGAAGTACTGAAAAGTTAAGGACATTTGGGGGCTGCTTTTTTCCCTCTAAAATAAAAACGACACTCACTAAATTATTATTGGTTAATTACCACCTTATCCCTTAAAGTCGGTGACTATTCCTGTGTTTGATATGTATATTATCATAGAGTCTTAAGTCAGCGTACAGTTCCACTGGAATTTGACAGTTGTCTATACAGTCATGCAACTTGAAGTAGAAAAGAGTGCTGGGCATAGAAAGGGAGTGATTGGTTTGAGGGGTTAATGTGAGGCCTTTTTGAAAAATGAATATTTTGATAAAGAGAATTCTCATTTGAGCACAGTTGATACACATAGGTGATTCTCATATTTGTTGTATAAACTGGTTTAATACACTTGAAACATAGTCGGATCACATTGACTTCCTGGGAAAGCTAGCTTACCACACATTCAAGCTTATAAAATAATTTGCCATTGGCAAAGCCATTTAAAAAGTTCATTCTGAAATTATTTCATTTACCTACAGTGAAATAATTGTTGACTAGTCTTTCTGAAAACTGTTGGATTCTAGGCATTCCTGAGAAATTGAAAGTGGCTACCTTTCATGTCAAAAAATGTTGATCTATTATAAATAAAATGTTTTTGCATATTTGTTTTTGTTTGGTTTTGGCTATGTGTTTTATTTTCTCTTTGAAACACTATATCTTTAAGCAAAAAAAATGAGTGCATATATTCATGAAAATGTACTAGTATTTTAGAAATATAATCTATATAAATTACCTGTTTTTACTAAAAAGGGATTGTTGCTATAAAACTAATACATTTCAGAGATGATTCAAAGAAAAATGTTTAAACTCTGATTTGTTTTGACCTATAGTAGAATATATGTATATTACCAGGAATAGATATAATGTATTTTTATTGTGAACATTTTTATTAATTAGTGAATACATGTATGTAATTGCTAATGTTTTTTTAAAAGGCAATAAGAGGCAAAATTCACAATATATTTAAAGTGAGTCTCCCTTATTGTGCTCTTAAATATCTTAATATCGTTAAGATTTTCACTTTGTATTTTTTTAGTAAAATATGGACTCTTTACAGACAAGACAGACACTAATCATTGAGACTGAATGTGTTATTCCAAAATGGTCCTAAAACTCCCATATTCATTCTTTTTAAACAGCAGTAAACTTATGATATAAGTATTCAACTTAATGAAAAGATAAATTTACAAAGTAATCAAAAGCTAATTTGAGGCCGGGCGCGGTGGCTCACGCCTGTAATCCTAGCACTCTGGGAGGCCGAGGTGAGCGGATCGCTCTGAGCTCAGGAGTTCGAGACCAGCCTGAGCAAGAGCGAGACCCCGTCTCTACCAAAAAAAAATAGAAAGAAATTAATTGGACAGCTAAAAATATATATAAAAAAATTAGCCGGGCATGGTGGCGCATGCCTGTAGTCCCAGCTACTCGGGAGGCTGAGACAGTAGGATTGCTCGAGCCCAGGAGTTTGAGGTTGCTGTGAGCTAGGCTGACACCACGGCACTCGCCCCAGGCAAGAGAGTGAGACTCTGTCTCCAAAAAAAAAAAAGCTAATTTGAAATTATGCCTGTGTTTCCAAAGCAATCCAGAGATTAAATTTTTTCAGAAATCCATAAGTGCCATAGTTACCAATTTAGTTGAATTCTTCCAAGAATAATGCTTGAATGGTGGCAGTATCTATCTCTGTACATAGATGTCCTTGACCTTCATTTGTTTGCATCAGTTACCCCTTTTGAAAGATTATTTTGCTAAACATCAAATTTCAATCTAAATGAAATTGTAACATAAGTCAAGCCATCCTTGGTATAGATTACTTTTAGATAATGTTACCTATTCTATACTACACTGTAATTTTAATGGAGGTCTCAAGGTGCTATCAAATTTCTTTTTCTTACAAAAAAATTGATTCAAATAGTCTCTGATGAAGTTTAGGGAGGTGAAATCAGTATGTTTTGAATTATCTTTTCATGATTTCATTTTCAAGACAGCCTATTTTGGACCATTATTTGAACTTTAAGGACATAACTTTGTCTAGATACTACCTTGTTGATCTTTGAACTGCAATAGCTAACTACAGCTAACATATTTTTGGGCTAGTTACACTATCTTAACTATTCTTTGTGTAAAGAATGTATACTTAAAGACCTTTGTAATTAGCAATTCTAATTCCTAAAATCCTCCAGATTGGCCAGGAAACAAAATTCCAACTTTAATGTTGGATGTTAACTCTCTTATAAGCAAACTATGAAGTAAATTTAGCCTTTCATATGAATAGACATTTGTTTGAAAGTTCTAATGTAACTTTAAAGTGTGCTTGTTTTTGATACTATTTTATTTCAGTACTTTTAAAAAATAGTAGATAAAAGATTACGAAGCAAAAATAATATATCTGGTAAATTTGTACATATTGGCAAAATAATTGGATTTTAGACTATTTTCATACAACATAAGGATGTTCTGCATGCATTTCATCTGTTGAATTAGCTCTCTAATCACATTCTCAGAGTGGCACATCTCATCATTTATATTTTCCCTTCAGGGCCAACTCCAGGACACTGTTTTGATTGCCTTCTTTATGGTTTACTTTGCATATTTAAGAGAAATCTTAAAATAAAAATTCCTGTTCTCTATAAGAACACACCAAAGTACATAACAGTTAATGTAAACTTAATACAGCATAAAAAACTACTTTATTATATTTTTTGATAGTATATAAATAATACCTTCAGTTCAGTGCTGTAAGGAATGTAAACTGCTTTTCTCCATAGAGGCTTCAATAAATCTGGAAAATTCTGTCCAAAGCATATCTACACAAAGGACTTTATTACTGTTTAAATTCCTTTTATTCCATTAAAGACTATCCATTATATTTATTTCAATGAGTTTATTGCATGAATAAAAGGGATTTTACTGCAGTAAAATTTGTATTGTTTATAAACTGGCATTTTGTGTTGTGTGTTATAGGCATTAAATTCTTTGTCAGTGATTTTTTTTAACATGTTATTTGTTAATAGCAATTTGCTTTTTATAATTTTAACAACTGCTTTCTTACTGGAAAAGTAATCCTTTCTTGAACTGTTGGCATTTTCAACCTTAGATGTTTTTAGGATATGCATTTTCAATGAAGCTGAAAATGTTACAAATATCTCTATAGAAAATGTACATTGCTGAGTAATATAAATCTAATAATTTCTCATTAACTTTATTACTTCATAGATGCTTTATCTTCATTTCTGATCATTACTCGACAGTTCTTTAAATTCTTACCTTTCTCTATTCATAAGCCTTCCTGTCATATATTAAATAATGAACCTTGTAAGTGAATACCTTCATAATGTAAATCATTTTCTAATTTATTTTTTATATGGATCTTATAAATATGGTCACCTTTTTAACAAATTCTTTTCTTACCCCTAAAGCATAAGAATAATATGTTCTGTATGCCTCACAGGACATTATGAAAATTACATAATAGTAAACCTGAAAATGCTTTAGCAGTTATAAAGTATTATGAAAAGTTCAAGATGGAATTAAAATTTTTAAATCACTTAATAAAACATGGGCAACTGTGGATAATCCCCTCCCCCATATTTTTCTTAGATCTAGTTTTCCATTAAGCCAATAGGTTACCATGCCAGGCATGATTCACATAAAATCGCAGTAGAAGGTAGAAACAACTTTTGATTGTACTTTTGCCTACTTTAACCTTTCCCAAGGCTGGGCGCGGTGGCTCACGCCTGTAATCCTAGCACTCTGGGAGGCCGAGGCGGGCGGATCGTTCTGAGCTCAGGAGTTCGAGACCAGCCTGAGCAAGAGCGAGACCCCGTCTCTACCAAAAATAGAAAGAAATTAATTGGACAGCTAAAAATATATATAGAAAAAAAAATTAGCCAGGCATGGTGGCACATGCCTGTAGTCCCAGCTACTCGGGAGGCTGAGACAGTAGGATTGCTTGAGCCCAGGAGTTTGAGGTTGCTGTGAGCTAAGCTGAAGCCACGGCAGTCACCCCAGGCAAGAGAGTGAGACTCTGCCTCAAAAAAAAAAAAAAAAAAAAACCTTTCCCAGAGTTTCTAACCTAGTGAAGACTAGCAAGGTGATTTTACTTTTTATTTACCAAAACTTGTGATTAAACTGAGTAGTCAACCTAAAATTTTTTATATTATATAATTACATTATATAATTTATTTAGGTTTCTGAAAAAGATTTTACCCTTTGTAACTTCACTCATGTCTCTTAGTATGTTTGATTCTTACAGTAACCAGCTCCCTTTGACATTTAGTTTGAACATGTAGGCTTTCTTTAATCTCCTAGCAACTAAACTTTTCATACTAGGGGGAGAAAAATTAAGAACTGACATTCCAGGGACTAATAATGAAAAAAATTATAATCCAGGTTTCAAAAGCAATCCAGGTAACTAAAACCATTTGTATCCCCTTAATATTTTGAAAAAACAAAGAATCCAGGTTTCTTGCTGAAGCTATAAAGTCTTCAGATCTATGTGGAGACCGTTTTGTTTTCTTTGCCATACTGCTAAAACCCTTACAGCATTTTAATGTAATTATTCTCCCCAAGAAATCATGGAAAGGTGACAAGACTAAAGATGGACAGACACCCTGATTTTCAAAAAGGAGAAGCCAATAGATTTTACAAAATGTGGATTATCATTTAGTTTTCAATCTAAATAATGGCTCTTCAGGTTGGCCTTTTCTGACTACCCAATCTAAAGTAACCCCCTGTAATTCCCTCATATCACCCTGTTTTTTTCATGATTACTTGTATCAGTACTCATTTTCTTGTTTTCTATTCTCTATTTTTCTTACTGGACTCTGTGCCATGAGAGGGAACTATCCTTTTCAACCAGTTTCTCTTTAATACTTGAAGAATGCCTGGTATATGATAGGTTCTCAGCAAACACTGATTGAATGAATTAATGAATTGTCGAACTTGATACCAGTTCCATGCAAGATTGTCAATTAGATTAAAAGTATGGTTTATGGACCATAATTAGATGTTCCCCAAAGCAGTATGAGTTTACTAAAACTACATGCCAAACTAACCTAATGTTCTTTTGATTAAGCTACTATATGTTGATCAGGAGGATGGTGTAGTGTTGTGCATCTTGACATCAGCAAAGTAGTCATCCCTTTCTCATAGGGTCCTTGTTTATATCCAAGGTAGAAAATGTGGGCTAAATAAAAGTGCAAATAAAGAACTGTGCCATGTATGTATGAGCTTATATTCATGTCTGGCTTTCTCGGCAGCACCCCTGATCAACAAACCTCACCAAGTTTACCAAGCAATTTGTAAATGTGGAGAAACCATTTTTTTCTGAAGATTATGGAGTAATTCATCATTCATCCTATATTTATGGAGTACCTATTTTGTGCTAGGCATAGGGATACAATGAGTAAGACTGACACAGAACCAACCCTCACAAAGCTTTTAGCCAGGCCAGGAAACAAACAGGTTGAGAGAGAAGGGCTAAGGGGGATTTACTTTAGTTAGGGTTATTCTTATGTTTACTTTGGAAGCCTTCTCTGAGATGACATTTTACCTGAGAACTGGGAAGAATAGACTTTAACCACGTGAAAACAGGAAAAGAAAGCAGTAGAGCAGTACGTGCATAGGCTGTAAGGTAAGAAACAGTGCTGTGTTCAAGGAACAGAAACAAAAGACCGATATGGCTGGAGTGAGAGTATCAGAAGATGAGATTGGAGAGAGGCATATAGCCAGCTCATATAGGGCTTTATACACCGCGATTAGAAGTTAGAAAGGGAAGCCATTGAATAGTTCAAGTAGTAGAATTACTTGATCCAATTATTATGGCTAGATATAATTCTACTATATAAGAATGCTTTCCAGGAGGGCAAGAGTAGAGGCTGAAGGCAGAAGCTAATGCAGTAGTCCAGACAAAAGATAGTGGCTTGCACAAAAATGGAGGGAATAGGGCAGATCTGAGATAAATTTTGAAAGTAGAATTGGCATAACAGATTGGACATGAAGAGTGAAGGAAAGGGAAAAACCAAGAACGTCACCTAGGATTTTGGAAGGAATAACTGAATAAATAATGGGTGATGACAATAGTGAGGAAGTGAAGAACAAGTTTAGGGAGTTAATCTATTTTGCTTTAGATGTGTCAAATTCAAGATGTCTGAGAGTTGCCTGTGGAGATGTCAGATAAGAAGTTAGCCAAGACTAGATCTCAGGAGAGGTCAGGACTGACTATTATGGAGTCACCAATATTCGAATAAAACCAGAGGACTGGATGAGACAGCTTGGGGAAAGAGTAACAGTAAAGAGGAGAATCCAAATTAACTCTGGGACACTCTCCACATTTGGAAATTCAGCAGAGCAAAAGGAACTACTAAAGGTGTCAGAAGGAGCGGACAGTGAGGTAGGAGGGAACCCAGGAGCATGTGGCATCATGGAAGCAAAGATAAGGGTGTTCCAAGGAAGGGGTTGATTAGCTGTGTCAATTGCTGCTATCAGTCAAGATGAGGGTGGATCTGAAACCCACTGGAAGATTAAAGTCATTGATGACTTCGATACTAGTTTCGGTGGATTGGTGGGAATAGAAGCCTGATTGGAATGGGTTAAGGAGAAACGATAACCAGAGATGATAGCTCTCTAAAGAAATTTTGCCAAGAAGAGGAGCATAAGTACTGATAGCTAGAAGGAAACATGGGGTCATGGGAGGATTTTACTTAGTTTTGTTTTGTAATGGGAGAAATCAGATCATGTTCATATGCTGATGAGAATAAGCCAGTAAAGTGAGAGAGGTGATGATGCAGCAGCAGCAACAGGCAATAACTGTGAGAACAAAATCCTTGGGAAGGCAAGAAGGGGTGAGAGTCAGAGCACAAACGGAGGGTCGGGCCTCCACTGTAATGAGAGCAGAGAATAGATACACTTGCAGGTAACTGGTAGATTTAGTGGTGGGAAGATTAGGGGGTTTCCACTTAATTCCTTCTATTGTCTCAGTGAAGTATGAAGCAAAGACATTAGCTAGGCTGGTATAAGGGAAGTATTGGAGGTTTGAAGAAAAAGAAGGTAGGAATGGCTGTCTTCAAGAATGGCAGAGTGAATTATGGAGGGAAGTGCAGGATCGCCAAGCAATTTCGAGAGCCCATTTGAAAACAGTAATTATGAATTTAATGAAAGGCCAGTTAACACAATTGTTTTTCATTTTTCTTTTCCCCAGCCAGGATCAACTATTCCAGAGCAGATGCACAGAGTAAAGTATAATCAGGGCTGGGTTTTTCCAGGTGTGTAGTAAGGAGAATGGAAAAGGGTGTTAAAGGTGATTGCAAAGGAACGAGTATAGAGATGAACCATAGGATATAAGCTGGGTAAGGGACAACGATATTGGGGCGAATGTTGGAGGGAAAAAAATGTGAGGAATGGGTTTCAATAAAGTGAAAAATGTTATAGTGGAATATTCAAGTAAGTGAACTGGAAGGATACTTCCTTTGGAAATAGAAATAAGAAGCAAATAAGGTATCTGTTCTGGCTACAGGCTCTAAGGTACAGAGGTTTGGGAGAACAAAAGTAAAAATCCTCCACTTAACACAGAGCAGGGAAGGTGGTACCATGATTCTATTAGTATAAGATGAAGAAGAGACTCCAGAGAAGAGGCTGAGGATATAGGTGAGATATCTGAAGACAGAACATGGATTTCCATGGACCCAGTGGGTGATGGGAAGGGTTAGAAATTAAGTTACTTTAAGGAATATTTAGAATAGCTCAGGGGTTAGAGCCCAGGTTAAAAAAAAAAAAAATACTTCAGCGTCTAGTGAGTAAGGTAAACAGATTTGTGATGATGGGTTAGACCTGACAGTCTGAGAAACCAGGTTGTTCCTTTAAACTGTTATAGAACAGTCGGCTCTGTTGGGCCTCCCTCCTGGAGATCAAAATGGTAGGAAGAGATTGAAATCTTTCTAAGATGACAATTTTGTTTCTGTTTTTGTTTTTCCTTTATAAATATCTTGGTTGTTTCTCCCTGGAAATTTTAGGATCTTCTCTTTAATTTTTGTGTCAAAGTAATGTTATAGTACTAATAGGGTCCTGTTTATTCAATCTGAAACTCATTTTTATTCCTGGAAGCTATGCGCCCAGTTAAGAATTCTTTGAGAGGAAAGTTAGTATAAATATTGGGAAGAAACTAGCGGTCTTTC
>RJWJ010037504.1:0-15503 GCA_004363605.1 Indri indri | reverse complement strand
TACTATGGAACTATAGGAAATGTCAAATATTATTTATTCGCTTAGCATTGTAAGGCACAAGTAAGAACATAGAAATGGAAAATAATGTTTTTCTTAAATAAAATGTCTAAAACACTTTGGACACTGAAATGTGCTTTATATCCCCCAAATAAGAAATGTAAAGCCATTGTTGCTGTTTTGGAAAAAAAAAAAATACATAATTTTCTAAAGGAAAAAAAAAAAAGAATTTCTAGTAATCCTCAAATCACATAAATAGATGAGCATTTTTTAAATTGCTTCTTAAATATATGGAGAATTTAAATATATGGATTCCAAAGATCAAAACAAGTTTGTTTAGTACATGTCTGTTTGAAACTACATTACATACACACACACATACACACACACAAACACACACACGAAGGCAGTCAGCCATTCATGAAATAAGATTATATCATACAGAGATATTTAAAACTTGAAATACTCATAAGACAGTGAAGTGTGATGGCCAAGAGCACCAACTTATGTCAGATAGAACTGCATTTGAACTGCAGCCCTGCACTTTCTGAGCCTTGGTTTTCTTACGTGTCAAATCATGGTACTTCTTTCTGTTGATTAAATGACAATATGTATAAACTACTTGGCACAGTGCCCCATATACACCATACTCAGTAAACCATCAGTATTTTAATTCTAATTTCTTTCCCCTGAGCACAAATTGATAAATATCATTTGGGTTTTTGTTCCAGCTCTCAAAAGTTGATTTGATCCATAATATAACTTAGCATAATATAACTAATACCATGGAGTGAAACAACCGTCTGTAGCAGTGGTGTGATGGGAAAATACAGTCAGAGTTCCAATATAAAAAGCCAGAAACTATATTTTTCCCTCGTAAAGTTCTAGGAATAGAAGCAGTAATCCTCTCCCCAGGCACCCTTCTACCATTTTAGGAAAAGAAGTAAATATATCCACATATCCAAGCCTGTGGTGGCTTCAGTTGCTGGGGCTTGAGGTTTTCTGCACAGTGAGCCTTGCAAGGTTCCAGTGACAGGAGGTGCTGAAACACGTGTGTGTGTGGCGGGGAGTGGGTGACCGTGTGGGTCTGTGGGTGTGCTGGCAGGGGTGAGGGTTGTTGGATAGAGAGGGCCAAGTAGGTGGAAAGTAAAGAGGTAGCCAGCATGATGGATGTGTTAAACTTCTGATTTTAATAAAAGCATGTAAACTGTATACTATTTCAAGGAATTACTCTTGATATTTTGTTGAAATTGAATAATGAATTCATCATATTTTATGATCCCAACTTTATTTATTTTAAGAAAACTAGCTGGATTTTTTAAGGCTTGCTTCAATGTGATAGTGGTGTATAACAGTACAAACATTGAAGGCTATCAGAAAACCGATATTAGAATTTTGGTGATTATAGGAATTGTGGAATATTGTAAATATATCTGACACTTATAATTGTTTGTTTTGGGTATCTATAAAAAAAACTTCCGTAATGTGGTTTTTTGGAGTAGGTATTTCCAGAAATAAGCTTGGTATATAATATTAAATGTGTTTGGAAAATTAGGTCTTTTATCTTTTATCCCTATAAATCATGCAGTGGTAGGAATTACCTTCTACAAAATAGGAATTTAATAAATATATTAATGACTATCTACAAAGATAATATACTTCCTTTTTTGTTGTTGTTGTTGGTTTGTCATCTTTTGTAGGCTTTCTTCTAGAGCAGTGGTCCCCAACCTTTTTGGTACCAGGGACCAGTTTCATGAAAGAATTTTTCATGGACTGGGAGGGAGATGGTTTGGGGATGATTCAAGTGCATTGCATTTATTGTGCAGTCAAAGCTGTCTGCTAGTGATATTCTATATTTGCAGCTGTTCCCAGCGCTAACATCACTGTCTCAGCTACACATCAGATCGTCAGGCATTAGATTTTCATAGGGAGTGCACAACCTAGATCCCTCACATGTGCAGTTTCTAGTAGGGTTCATGCTCCTATGAGAAACTAATGCTGCTGCCAATCTGACAGGAGGCAGAGCTTATGCAGTGATGAGAGCAGTGGGGAGCGGCAATAAACATAGATGAAGCTTCCTCCCTTGCCGGCCGCTCACCTCCCGCTGTGCAGTCTGGTTCCTAACAGGCTATAGACCAGTACAGATAGGTGGCCCCCCGGGGGGGTGGGGACCACAGTTCTAGAGAACCTTTATGATATAACTTGCCAAGGAGCCTTAGGGTATAAAAGCACAATCTATGCTTTTTTATTATGAGAAGTTCAAAGATTTTCTGAGTATATTAATGATTACCACTAGAGCACTACTTAGTAATTATTCTACTGAGTTGTAAAGATGCCAGAGTCAAACAGATGCGAATGCTAGGCTCCCTTGCTAGTTGAGTGACCTGTTGCTTTGCATTAGTCTTACAGTTTTCTGTTAGTGGGATTCAAATGTGGGCCTTAGCAAAATGAGAAATTAGTACAGGCCCTGGACCTCTGGGTCATGTTAAAAGTAATCACTGAATATTAAGGATCTATGTAAACATTCTTAACCTGTATGAGTTCTATCTTCAGAAGATCTATGAAGCTTCTGAAATTATAAGCTACAGTTTATGTAAGTGTGCATATACATTTTTTTCTGTGAAGCATATGTGAATACCTTTAAGCCTGTAATCCATGAAAGGTTAAGGACCGATGGATTCATAACCTCTTCAGAGGTCTTTTACATTGAGTAAACATTTGTCATCTTATTTTCTTGGTATACAGCATTTACCTCTGGAAAAATGTAGATACTGTGTGTTTATTTATTGGTCTTATTTTAATTTTACAGTGCAGGAAATTTGTGGTCTTTTCAAAATATAGTAGTAGTTCTTTTGTGTGCGAATTCATATTTTAATGCAAACACAATGTTAATGTGATTGATAAAATGTGAATGAGAAATTTATTTATATAACTGAATTTATTATTTAAGGGGGCAAAAAGGAATTTTTTATGTTTTACATTCAGTTCTTCTCATGGAGTAGAATATTTTAAAACCAATTTTGTCTTGAATTTTTAATTTTCATGTTTAGGAAATACCTGCTTTTGTGGAAGTACATAACCCTAATTTATTCTGTAAAAGTATGATCTTATCATACAGAAAATAGTAGTACTATATATAGGGTAGCCACAATGGTTGATTGTTGTGTTTGTGAATATTTCATTCTGTTTGAACTGGATTTTATGAAAGAGACTTCATCTTTAAAGCTTTAGCTGTTGCTTTCTGGACCTTTATTGCATAAGGGATGTAAACTTCTTAGAAAGGGGAACCACAGAGAAAATTGAAAATGGGAAGAGTTAGAAAATGTAATTGTTGTCTCACCTTTATGTTTATGAACTAGACAGTGAATAATTTCACAGTTGCAGCATCTACTATCATGAAATTTACCAACTACGTTAATGAGCAAATATGGAGTTGTTTTGCTGCCTTGGGGATTAAATTTTTTAAAGCAAAATTTTTTATTCTGTCACCAAAGAAAGCACGTCAGTTATGTTAATAAATAAAAATACTAGAATTAACATTCATTGGGTTTTTACCTTGTTACAGCCACTTTTACGTATCACCTCATTTGATCTTCAAACTGTAAGAAATAAGAAAGAATATTGCCATTTTGATGAGGAAACTAAAAAACATAGTAGCTTATTCAAAGTGTTCTGTATGACCCTCAAAACCAGGCAATAGTAAGTGATCAATATTTGTTAAATTGAATTGCATTGAAATCTGCGAATCTCTGATCCTTACCTTTTTTACCGTTTTTATTTGTCCATTTATCTGTGGTTAAATTATGGCCGTAGGACTCCAGGCTTCAGTACACATAGGGTATGGAAATACACCCAGTGAAATATGTGCCTTTCTGTTTCATGCAGTGATTATTCATTTTATAATCAAAGCAGTGTGTAGCAAGCTTTTATCATAACATTTCACAGAAATATGATCTCTTTTGTAATCCTAAGTAAAAGCTAAGTGAAGCAGATTTTTTTAATACCTTAATCACCAATTATTGGGCTGGAGATTGGTTGTGATATTGGAGGTTTTTTCTGCACAGCCTTGTATGCCAGTAGAGAAGGATCTTCATCTTTCTTAACAGTTTGTGTTGTTTTCCCTAAAAAGTAATTTTTAATATATTTTTTACTTACTTTGGTTTAGTTTCTTTAGAGATACTATATATTTTATAGATATATCATAATTATGGTTTTATTGTCTCTCATTTTAAGATGTTAGCCTCATTTTTACATAGTAGTTAATTCTGCAAATAGATATCAAATATGTGTGTTATGGTATATGAGAAAAAGAAATGAAAAATTTCATTGTATAGTCAGCATTTTATAAAGATGTAAGTATGCAGAGAAAGTTTGTTTTTATTAAAGGAAGTACATCAATATTTTACGTGTTATACCTAGTATTGATGCATTATGATCAAATTCATTTAGTTGAGGGAGTATGATAGAAAATATTGTCATGTCCTGCTACATCTAACTTTTATAAAATGGAAGAATTTTTAAAAATTCATGGGGATTATATTAAATATTTTATTTATGTAAGTATATCACTTAATTTAAAAGTAAATGCATTTTCCCTTATTCTCATTCGTTTATAATCACTATTTTAATGTTTTTATTTGTACTCAATGTAGAGCCTTTTTTTTAAATAAAAATTTCATTCGTGAAGAAAACCTTGAGATAAATATTGGAAGATATACTGAGTGCTTGGAAGGAAAATAACTTTGCTTTCCTTCTTAATATTGAGGTTGGAATAGAAGAGCTGTTTTTGAAGTTGCCCTCTGTGGAAAAGGAAAAGCCATATCATTTGTAGAATTTGATGTCAAGAGTACAGTTGTTCTGAAATGAAACAGTCCAGAGTCCATTACTGCACTGATAATTTTCTCCAATTAGACAGATTAAAGGTTTAATCCTAAAAGAACTCAATATCCAATATTTTGGGATATAGTGTTTTTGCTTACAGAAGAGGCATGTTTAACATTAAGGAAATCTTTTTTCCTTTGATTTATATTTTTAACCATTACATAAAATTTTTATTATTGGAAAAATAATTGATAGCAAACTGATCAGAACATTTCACATGAAGAAGGAAGCTTGAATTTTTTTCAGTTTTGATTAGTAACATTTCCTGTTGTGTTTCTGTTAATTGAGAACATTATTTTACACATTTCTCAAATATATATATCAACCAAAGGAAAAACTGATCACATAAAACACGTAGCATATATACAATATTTATATGGACTGGAAAGTTTGTTCTTGTACTTTCAGTAGAGACATAAGATAAATCTGATGTTCTCATAGAAATAGTTCCATCATACTAGTTTATGTTTTTGTCTAAGACCCATTTTTCACCAAAATTATTAAAAATAGTAATCATAATCATCAGCAATGTTACACATGTTCATAAAACTTTCTAAAGTGGATGTAAATTATATCAATTCTACATTGCAATTTTGTTTTGAGTTTTTAATTTTTGTACTATATCTTCTGTACAAAAAGAGTGAAAACTTTCAATTAGGATTGTAGTATTTAGAGGAAGATTTTGGGGGGATAGATTTTAATAGATCTTTTAGAAGTAGCTTGCATAAACATAGTCACTAAATAGTCATTAAAACAACAAAGTTTTATGTATTTTTATAAAAGGGCTTTTAAATTCTAAAAGGAATAGATGACCACTAGGAAAGATTTGGGAAATACAAACAAACATAAAGAAGAAAAAAAGTCCCCCAGTCCACCACCCAAGTCAACCACTCTTAACAGTAAACTCTTTATAAATATTGACTACTGTATAGATTTAGGTTGTTTCGCTATTAAAAATAGTTTTGCCTTGCACAATTTCAAAGGTTGCTTCCTAATAACAGCAGAACACAGTTAGAACTTGGTAAACAAAACCAAGAGTTCTTTATTTGGAACTTCAGGAACAGGTACATAGGTTAGCTGTAGGAGCTTCTCCAAGCCAGATTTGGCAGAAATTTTCAGGAAGCAGAGAAAGTAAAACCATATTTTCAGGAAGCAGTCTCTCAGTGAGGCAGAATAGAAGAAAGAATACATACTATAAAAGCCCTGTAGGGCCAATCTTGGATAGCAGAAGAGTAGTAAGGGCTCAAAAAGAACTTACCTTGAATCTTTTGTCATGAGAAAATTCCAACTAGACTTTAATAGAGCTACCCTAGAATGTTCTCTAAGAATGAATATTCTTAGAGGGTATTATGGATTGAATAGTGTTTCCTCAAAATTTGTATGTTGAAGCCCTTGCTCCCAATGTGACTGCATTTGGAGATAGGGCTTTTAGTGGGGCAATTAAGATTAAATGAGATCATAGGGTGAGGCTGTAATCCAGTATGATTGATGTCTTTATAAAAAACAGAGCTACCAGGGATGTACGCACCACAGAGGAAAGGCCCTGTGACAACACAGTGGGAAGGTGGCCATCTGCAAGCCAAGGAAAAAGGCCTCAGGAGAAACATACTGGCATCTTGTTCGTGGGCTTCCAGCCTCTAGAACTGTGAGAAAATAAATTTCTGTTGTTTAAGCTACCTAGTCTGTGGTATTTTGTTACGGCACCCCTAACAGACCAATACAGAGAGTAATGTTGCCTTCCTTTCTTCTTCTTCTTCTTCTTCTTTTTCTTTCTTTCTTTCTTTTTTTTTTTTGAGGAAAAGTATGGTAGGCAGAATAACAGCTCCCCACGGATATCAGGTGCTATAACCTGGACCCTGTAAATGTTACCTTGAAAAAGAAAAGCAGCAGCCATAGGAAACTAATACAAATAGCTACTGAAAATACAGAATACTTTTTGGTGTCTAATGATGTAATGTTATGATTTTGAATCATACTTTTGCTTTTTAATTTGTGAGGTAATGAACTATGTTGATTATTTTTCTATTGTTGAGCCATCATCTTATTTTTGGATAAACTCTACTTAGTCCTGGTATATTGTTTAATATACTGGTGGATTTAATAATATTTTGATGACAGAATTTTATATTAAGGAATTAAGTTAATCTCTAATTTTTCTTTTTTATTCTCTTTCTCAGGTTTTGGTCTTAAGGTTATGTTAAATTGTTTTGAATATATAGTGGGAGCCCATATTATGCTAACCTTGAAAGCCACACATCAAAGCAGAAGCTTTCTGTGATAGGCAATTGAGAGCTATTTTTAGTTCTTAAGCAGGAGAAACCTTAAGAAAGAGGTGTTTTAGATATAAGACCTAGCAGTACATCCAAAAGTCATTTATAGTTACCTATGGAGCATAATCAAGTATTACAGTCTCAGATAACAATCTTGGTACTGAGCTTTTCAAACACATTCTGCTCCATTTATGTTTTTCAGGAGTGAAGACTTTGTGAGTTCTGGGGGATTCAGTCAGGAAGCAAAGGAATTCTAAGCCATTAGAGAATATCATAATGGATGACTGAGAGGTGATTATATTTATGTTCACCTTGTGGGTCTTTCGTTCCATTTTGTTCTGGTTTGGAAGAAGTGAACACCATAGAATCATTAACTTTGAAAGTGTTAGGGGGTGGTAGGAAAAGTATTTGTATAGATGAACATTTCTGAGCTTGTGGTCTTGGACTTTTTTTGAGAGAACAAAGAGTGGAGTTATTATGAAGGATCCATGGATCCATACACAACCCAAGCATTATGTAAACACTGAAAAAATAATATAACTAACACATCTATTATTTTAGATTTTGAAATATACTTGATTACTTCATAAATAAATCTAAATCATAAATCTAAACTGAAAAAAGTATGTTTCTGAATTTTTTTGATGCCTTTAGTCATTAATGCTTTCAAGCAATAAATAATAACAGCTTATACTTACTATCCTTTGGAAGTCTGCAGTGTGTTTTTGCTGTTTTTTTTTTTTTTTTGTCCAAAGGGACCATCTTCTAAACACTAGTCCCTTTATCTTATTGCTGGAATAATCATGGTTATATAGTTACTCATGGTTACATTGCTAGTTAGTGACAGAACTCTGATGAGAGCTTGTGTTTTCAAGATCCCTTAGCAATGCTAAGAAGAAAACATTTTAGGATTACAGTACTAATTAAGGTGTTTTACTTTGAAAAGGTATACCTGCATCTCCTGACTGTAGGCTACGCATAGATTGAAAGTTATATTGTTGCTTTTTGAAAGATGCTGGATAGCTCCCATTTTTATAAAATTGTTCTCAAATTTTGATTTTTTCATACTTTCAGTTTAGTGAACTATTTTTGAGGTGGACCCACTGATTGTTTTGTACATTGAGCTTTAGTTGTTCTAGCCACCATTCTTTATTTAAATGGATAAGAAGTCAAGGGGAAAATACGGATGGATTTTTGGAGTCCTTTGCTTATTTTCCCAGAATTTTTCTTACCAGAGGAAAAATAACTACATAGATAAATAGATAGATGGGAAGACAGGCAGGCAGTTCAACCAGAAAAAAATAAAATCTGCCTAGCAGGTTTGTGAGAAGACGTACTGATCTGTTTAGTTAGCGAGAGTAGATGTGGGTAAGCGTTGGTGCAGCAGCCAGCATTGATAAGTGCATGATATGTTCCAAACAGAGATGTGATAAAAGGAAGAAAAAAATGTTAATGCTCCTTGGGGTATTAAGGAGTTAGGGAAGGGCAGAGAGCATTATTGAGAAGAAATTGTGATTTCTTGCTCTCTGTAGTGATAGTTAAATCCCATTTAAGCCTGTTATTCCATCTTCATGAAAATATTCCCAAGAGTTGGAGAGAATAAATAGTAAGGCAGTCTTCTATGGATCTTAAGAAAAGTTAGTTTTGACTGTTGGAAATAAATTTTAATAGTTTAATTTAGAAATCTACACATCTTGAAATCTCTCTTGGTAAAAAGATGAAATATTTTAATATGGATTAGAATTATTTTGGTCAACAGTTACAGTTTTTGTACCCATTAGACTATCAAACTCTTATATTTCAGATCTTAAATTGACTCACTGACTCAGTTAAATGGGAATATGCTTTCATAAGTAGTAGAATACAGTTTACTTGTAGTCATAAAGTTGACACAATGTTTTATGAGGGAATTTAATGTTCTGTTCAGGAACATGAGGCTGGATAGAAAGATAATCTTATAAGAAATTATCTCAGTTTTTCATTTTGACCTTTTGTTCATGAAACAACTAGAATTCAAAACAACAAAACATTTAGCCTTTTTTAATATTATGATTATTTCAGTTGATTGGTATCTTCAGATTGTTCTTGATTTAAATATATAAATATTTAATAATAATTTGTGTTATTTTAGGTTTACTTGTTTGCGTTTCTTATTTCTTTGAAGTTGATATCTTTCCCTGTATTTTTGCTGCCATCTATAAAATTATACATTTAAGTCTTTGTAGGAATCATATTTTCTGTATTAAATGATATTTTTCTTATAAAGTGAAAAGGAGTTGCAATAAAATATGTGTAAATGAGATCTAAGAACTACTTTAGAAAAATTAGTGGATTTATGTTTCTTTAGTATGGAGAAGTATAAAATAAGTTAAATTTATACACTGGAGACAAGAGTTTTCACTGTAAAGTGATATGTGAAGCAAGAAACTAATGAGAGTACGATTACCTACATTTGACTTGAATGTCACTTATTTAACAAATATTTATTGTGTTCCAAATTAGGTACTAGAGATTATCCTAGGCTGGGTGAATATATTTGTGAACATATTTGTCAATCAGACATTAAATTTATAATTAAAAATTTGGGGAGTTTTAAAAAAGGGGAAAGCTCATGGTTCTTTTGGAGCAAAGTCCGGGGAAATTTAACTGAATTCAGGAAAACTCAGGAAAGATATGTGTGGCAGAGACCATAAGCTGAGATTGTAAAGTTGAGTCAGAGCCAGTGAGAGAGAGAAGGGGTTTAGAGAGAGTGTTATAGGAATGCAGAAATAGTATGTTCAGAAACCCTGAAGAAACTGTAATGTATTTTAAGGTACTCTGAAAGAAGTTCATGATCGCTAGAATGGAGGCAGTGAGATGAATTAAAGCCAGACTGGAATGATTCAAAAAGCAACACTTGAAATGACTCGATTTAAATTATGTACTCCAACATAGCCTTAAGAATGAAGGTATCCTAATTGGTGCTTCTTGCCAAATTGCTTAAAAATATTTTTATGTTTCTAAGTGCTAATTCATTTAAAAAAAATTTTTTTAAAGTAAAAGCAAGTCTTCGAAGCACCATTGTAAGACCTTGGAAATAGTTTTACTATTTGTCTCTTCTTTTGTTGTATGTTTTTAATAAACAAAGCTTCCATTTTCAACTTGTATCTCCAGGGCTGTTAACTGTGATCTTTCTGTCTCCCATCCCAAGTCCTCTAAGGAATATGAGTTTGGAAGTTTAACTCTTAATCTTTCTTTACAAATTGAACCAGTATACTTTTTCAATGAGAGATAGTCTATAAATCTTGCTGCTCACATGAATCATTAATCTGTATGAGGACTTCAGTAGGGAAATTCCTTTATGCTTGTTCACTAGAATGAGGAAACTACATGTAGGTGCATCTTCGCTCTTCACTTATCATTTTATCTTCAGTGTCCAGCCATTGCCTGGTATATAACTGATGTACTAATTATCGATTAAATTAATACTAAATTTCATCAACACTAAATTTTATTTTTGCTTTAAGTCCTATTGGGTATTTGATAGTTCTGTGGTTCTGTGATTAAAATTTAGGCCTACAGTGAATGGAATATTATAGTATTATTTGAATAATCATTCCCATTAAATTTAAATATAAGATGGATAACAATATTATTTTAACATTTTATATAATATCCGTTAGCAGTCTGTATGTTAATCTTTAGTTTATGAGTTTTCTTTTGAAATCAGTGGGAATTTAATATTAAGAAGACATATATTGTAGAATAAAAGGAATAAGAATTGGATTTCTTGAAGTTTTCTGCTCTAATTGAATGGAGAATCAGACAAAGCAGTTAGATGTTATAAACCACCACATTTTTATTTGTAGGGAGAATGAGTTTTACTAGTCTTCTATTAAATCAGTTTTTAAAATTAACTTTGTTGAAGTATGGTTTCTGTGCCATAAAATTTACCCATTGTAAGTATAGAATTCAATCATTTTTCATGAATTTGCAGAGTTGTGCAGCCATGACCACAGTCCAGTTTTAGAATATTTGTGTCACCCCAAAAAGTTCTGTCATGGATGTTTACAGTCAATTCTTGCACCTGCTCCTAGACCGATCTGCCTTCTGTTTCTATAGATTTGTCTTTTCTGGAAATTTCATATAAATGGTCTGGATTCTTTCACTTAGCATTATGTTTTTGAGGTTCCATGTTATAGAACGTATGCATGAATGGCTTCTCATCGTATGGACATATCTTGTTTTGTTTATCCATTCAATAGTGTATGGACAATTGGATTATTTTCAGTTTAGGATTAATATGAATAGTGCTTTTGTGAACATTCATGGGCAAGTCTTTATGTGGATATTTCTCTTATGCTGATTCCTAGGAGTGAAATTGCTGGGAGATATGGTAAGTTTATATTTAACTTTTTATGTAACTAAATTTAAATGAAACTACATTTAAATTGCTGACCTCTTTTCCAAAGTCCGTGTACCATTTTGCATTCCCACCAAAAATGAATGAAACTTTCAGTTGTTCCACATCCTCACCAACACTTGATAACCATGAAATCTTTATGATTATAGGCCTTCTAGTAGTTCTGTAGTGGTATCTCATTGGGGTTTTAAATTTGCTTTCCCTAAGGACTAATGACATTGGGCAAATTTTCATGTGTTTATTGGCCATTATATCTACTTTGCTTATATCTTCTGTGGTGAAATATCTATTCAGATCTTTTGCCCTGATCTTTTTATTGTGTTATTTATCTTCTTATTAATGAATTGTTGAAGATCTTTATTTATTCTGGATACAAATACTTTACCAGATTTGCAAATATTTTCTCCCAGTCAGTGGATTGTATTTTCATTTTATTTATGGTGTCTTTTGAAGAACAAAAGTTTTTAATTTTGATAAGGTCTAATTTATCAAATTTTACTGTTATATATTTTTCTTTTATACATCATTTAAAAAATATTTGCCTAATCCAAAGTCAAAAAGATTTTCTCCTATAGTTTCTCCTAAAAGTTTTATAAATCCATGATCCACTTTCAGTTGATTTTTTTGTTTGTGGTATGGAGAAAAAGTCTAAGTTTATATGTGTGTGTGTGTGTGTGTGTGTGTGTGTGTGTGTGTGTGTGTATGTATGTGTATTCCTCCATGTAATTGCCTTGGCATCTTTGTCTAAAGTTAATTTATCATAAGTGGAAGGGTTTTTTTCTGTACTTCCTATTCTTCTGCATTGATATATATATCTGTTTTTAGACCAATACTACCCTGTCTTAACTACTATAGCCTTATAGAAATTTTTTGAAAGTGGGTAATGTAATTCCCTCAGTTTTGCTTTTCTTTCTCAAAATTATTTTGTCTATTTTAGGTTCTATGAATTTCCATATATAAATTTTAAAATTGGCTTGTCAATGTCTATAAAATACTGAGATTTTGTTATAGGTTCCATTTTATTTATAGATACAGTTGGAAAAATAGCCATCTTAACAATATTCAGTCTTCCAAGCCACAAACATTAGATGCAGCTCCATTTGTTTATATTTTCTTTAAATTTTCTTAGCAGTGTTTGGTAGTTTTCAGTGATTAGGTTTTCTGCTTCTGTTAAATTTATTGTTGAGTATTTTATTTTTGAATTCTCCTATAAATGGAATTGTTTTCTTAATTTATTTTTGAATTGTTGCCAGTATATAGAATACAAGTAATTTTTAATATTGACCTTGTAACCTGTGTCCTTAGTAAATGTGTTTATTAGTTCCAGTAAATTTTTTTTTGGTGGATTCCTTAGGATTTTCTGCATACAGGATCATGTTATCTGAAAATACAGTCATTTTATTTCTTCTTTTCAAATGTTTTGCTTTTAATTTCTTCTTCTTGCCTTATTCCTCATTCTAGAACCTCCCGTATAATGTTGAGTAGAAGTGATTAGAGCATGCATACTTGCCTTGTTCCTGAACCTAAGGGGAAAGCATCTAGTCTTTCATTATAAAACATGATGTTAGTTGTAGGTTTTTCATATATGTCTTTTGAGGAAATTCTCCTCCATTACTACCTAGTTTGTTGATAGTTTTTTTTTTAAGATTTTGTTTAATGCTGGGGTTGCCATTATATTAATACCAAGTAATTCTTTAAAAATTGGAATCATGATACAATTACTATTATATTACTTTATATTAGTAATTAAATTATTATAGACTGGATTTTTAGAGCAATTTTAGGTTTACAGAAAAATTGAACAGAATGTACAGAGTGACCATCTATCCTTTCCTACCTCCCCACAGTTTCTCCTATTATTAACATCTTGCATTAGTGCGGCCCATTTGTTACAATGGATGAATCAATATTAATACATTATTATTGAAATAAAGTCCATATAGGGTTATAACTTTTACTTTAAATAGTCATATGTATATATAACATTTTAAATTAAGCAAAGAAAGGAAAATTTTATGTGCTCTATATTTACCCATTCTCATCTTTTCTATAGTTCTGAGTTGCCATTTAGTGACTTTTTTTTTAGATTGAAGAATTTCTGTTAGCATTTCTTGTAATTGAGGTCTGCTGGCAACATATTCCCTCAGTTTTTTTTTTTCTTAATATGTCCTTATTTTACTTTTATTATTGAAGGATGGCCTTCCTGAAAATAGAATTCTTGGTTTCTGCACTGTGAATGTGTTGTTCTAATTCCTTTGACTCTCATGGGTTCTGATGAGAATTCAGCTGTCAGTCTTTCCATTATTTCCTTTATGGAAAGTATGTCATTTTTCCCTACCTCCTTTGAAGATTTGTTGTTTGATCTTTGGCTTTCAGCTATTTTACTGTTATTTCTAGGGGAAATTTTCCTTGTACTTATACTGATTAGATTTTAATGAATTTCTTGGATCTTAACCTACTGTTTTCCATCAAATTTTAGAATTTTTAATCTATTGTATCTATGAATTTTATTTCTTCCCCTTTGTCACCTGTCCTGCTAAGATTCCAAATTACACATATGTTGGATTCTTTCCTATTATCTCACAGGTCTTTGATGTTCTGATTATTTTACTTTATTCTTTCTTCTCTTTTAATTTTGCACTGGGTAATTTTTATTAATCCATCTTCAATTTTACTGATTCTTCTGCCATCTCCAATTTGTTGCTGTGCGCATTTGGTGGACATTTTAGTTCACCTATTATACTTTTGAGATCTAGAGTTTTCTTTTTTCAGTTTCCATTTTTCTCTTTAGGTTTTTTCTGTGTTCACTCTACTGATAGTGTATTTTCCTTCAGTTCTTTGAACATATTCATAAGAGCTTCTTTGAATTGTTTTATCTGCTAAATTCAGCATTTGAGCCCAGAGTCATTTGTATTGACTGCATTTTTTCTGAAGTATATGAACCCTTTCCTGTTTCTTTGCGTGTCTAGGAATTTCTGGTTGAAAACTGGACATTGTGGATTACATGGTGAAGTGACTCTTGGTTCTGCCATATTCATTTGAATACCTTGGCTTTTTGTGCTAGTAAGTAGTTAACTTGCCTGGGTTGAAACTACAAACTTAGTGAAGTAAGTTCTTCACTTCTCCTGTGAAGTATACAGTTTATAGCTTCCCATTGCTGCTTTTTTAGCCTGAATCCCTGCATGTCTCCCTTGTACAGGCACAATTTGGCAGTCAGCCCAAAGATTTTGGCTAAGATGGTGCTCATGAGGGTGCTCTATTGTTTCTTTGCTTCTCAGCATTCCCTTATAATTGACAGTGGCTCTGTTGGCTTTGAGCACTATACTCTGACAAATCAGGACTATCCGGATTTGTCTTTCTCCCTCTCAAGCTGCAAAAGATTGATGAATGTATTAAGTTAGTAAAAGAATCACAAATTCAAAAATCTGATATTTTCCTCTTCCTGCTTTTTCACTCGACTTCATAGGTTTCTCTTGCTTATGTATAATTTTGCTGTTGGCTGGGAATTTGTATAGTTTGTGCTTCGTGTTTGGGTCTCATGCCTTCTGAGGTTGTCTTGCTGTCAAGAATTCTCCTTTAAATTTTCAGCTATTTTCCTAACTCTAAACTCTAATTCCTAGCACCTTTAGCCAGTATGACTTTATTTTTTTTCCTCTCCGTTTTTTTGTCACTGTAGCTGTAGAGCTCAGTCAGTCCCCTAGGGCCAGTAAAGCCATGAACTATCAATTCTTACCTCCTCCACTTTCAGTTTTTAAAATTAAACTCTCTTCAGCCTTATATCTGCTTTTGAAAGCTTTAAAGTACCTTTAAGTAGTTCGTTTGTTTGGTTGGTTTAATCTAGTATTTTATCATTGTCATCTCTGGTGTTTTTTGTGATCACTTCAGTCCTTCAGCATGACCAGAAGTTGAACTTCTTCATCCCTATTGATTCCAAATAGTACATTTTTTAAAAA
>RJWJ010037503.1:0-15500 GCA_004363605.1 Indri indri | reverse complement strand
CACCATCACCACCACCACCACCACCACCACCACCACCACCACCATCACCACCAACACCACTGTCACTACCATCACCACTGCTGCCACCATTGCCACTATCACATCACCATCATTGTCACCAAGTAACATCAATCGTCAGCTATGAAGCAGAGGGAAGCAAGATTTACATCAAGGCCTATCTCGTCCCAAATCTGACTTCTAGCCTTTCACCTCCAGCCTTTTTGCTGAGTCCCTCTCACAGGATACCATCTTGTTTCCTTGTAAAGCCCACCCAAATACTGTCGGAGAAAAGACAGAGAAAATCCCTGCAGAAAATGAAGTAAAACAAGGCTGCCTCCACTCCATCACTCTCATTCAGTAAAGTATTAAAGATTCTTCTTTCTCACGTACTTTTGGAGAACACAGTAGGGCACAAATGAAAGATGAAGAAATTAGACAAAAATGAAAGAAGTAATAAAATCATCATTCTAACTAAATGACATGACTAACTAGAAGAACTCAAAAGAATAAACTAGAAATTGTTTTTGAAATAAAGAAGCCCACATTTACCAAATACCCAAACTATAAAGCCTAAGAGGACACTGAATCGGAGATTCCTAGACTTTGAGATTTCAGACAATGCTAATATTTCAAGAGAAATGTGTGGTACTATCATCTTACCCTAGGCAGAATGGCTATCATTTAAAAAAAATAACAGATGTTGGTGAGGATGAGGAGAAAAGGGAACTCTTATACACTGTTGGTAGGAATGTAAATTGCTACAGCATCTATGGAAAACAGTATGGAGATTTCTCAAAGAACTAAAAATACAACTACCTTTTGATCCAGCAATCTTACTATTGGGTATCTATTCAAAGGAAAAGAAATCAATATATCGAAAAGATACCTGCATGAAAACTACAGACCAATATCCCTGATAAACACAGGCACAAAAATCCTCAACAAAATACCAGCAAATCAAATCCAACACAGCACATCAAAAAGATAATACACGATCAAGTGGGTTTCATACGAGAGATGGAGGATGATTCAACATACACAAATCAATAAATGTGATTCATCACACAAACAGAATTAAGGACAAAAACCATATGATCATCTCAACAAAGAAAAAGCATTTGATAAAATTCAGGATCCCTTCATGATAAAAACTCTCAACAAACTCGGCACAGATACCTCAAAACAGTAACAGCCATACACAACAAACTCATAGCCAATGTCATACTTAACAGGGAAAAGTTGAAAGCATTCCCTTTAAGAACTGGAACAAGACGAGGATGCACCCACTGTTGCCACTCCTCCTCAGCATAGTGCTGGAAGTCCTCACCAGAGCAATCGGGCAAGAGAAAGAAACAAAAGGCATCCAAATTGGGAAAGAGAAAGTCAAATTACCTCTGTTCACCAACGATATGATTTTATATCTAGAAAACCCCAAAGACTCCACCAAATGACTCCTAGACTTGATAAATGCTTCTTAACTCATTCTATGAAATCAGTATCACCCTGATACAGAAACCAGACAAGGACACAACAAAAAAAGAAAACTACAAATCAAAAACATACCTGCACTCGTATGTTTATTGCAGCACTATTCACAATAGCAAAGATACGGAATGGAACTCAGTGTCCATCAACAGCTGACTGGATTAAAAGAATGTGGTATATATATGCAATGGAATACTATTCAGCCATAAAAGAATGAAATCATGTCTTTTGCAGCAACATGGGCAGAATGGTCATTATCTTAAGTGAAACAAGCCAGACACAGGAAGTCAAACATCGCACGTTTTCTCTCAGAAGCATGTACTAAAAAACGTACACATATGGATGTAGAGAGCAACACAGTGGATAACGGAAACTCAGAAGGGTGAGAGAGCGGAAGGAGGTGGATGATGAGAAATTACTTAGTGGGTACAATGTACGTAACTCAGGTAATGGATACCCTACAGCGCTTCACCACTGCACAATCCATACATGTAACAAAACTGTACTATACCTCATAAACTTATATAAATTTTTTAAAAAAGAAATGTGTGGTGCTGATCTGGGGTTGCCAACTGACTTTTAGTTTTTAATCTGCTAAGTCACTGAAAAGAAACTAAATAAAAACAAAATTTTAAAAATAACTTCTAAAATCTTTTGAGGGGAAGAATTAAAACAGTTTTATCTATTTTTTGTAAGCATTTCTGAACCTCTAAAATCTGAAAACAAAAAACCTTAATTATCACCTATTGTCCTAAAAAGAAATGACATCAAAATACTGAAAGGCAGGAAATTTACATAGCCTTAATATCAAGATAGTCCCTTCCCTGAATAAATTTAGCTGATGAAAAACCTGCTGCATCATCCTTATTTTTCTCCATTTACTGTGGACCAGCATTTGGGAATCACTTAGTTCAACTCTCTCCCCTACGAAGGAATCTCTCTACCAAATCCTCTAGAAACCTTCACTGACTGCTTGAGCAGACTGCTAGTTGCCTCATAAACAAACCAATTCTAAAAGTAGGAGAAGATGAGACAAATGTACAAAAATCAATATCATTCTTGTAAACACATAATAAACAGCCTGAAAATGTAATGAAAAAGAGAGCCCACTCACAATGCAACTAAAGTATCAAATACTTAGGAAATGATATATATATTCACATATCAAACTCTACATACAATATGGAGTTTATACAATTTTATACAATTAAAATTATATAAAGAAAACACAAATCCTTAGTGGGAGAAACAGAGACTTGAATAAACGAAGAGACAGGCCATACTTCTGGCTTAAGACTAAATGCAGAAAAGATGATAATATTTCCCAACTTAATTTATAGATTGAATACAGTGCTAGTCCAGATATCACCAAAGTCATTATAGAACTTGATAAAAATGGTTTTTAAATTCATATACAAAAATAAACTGGCAAAACTATCAGAGAATCCTGAGATAATATGTAGTAAGAAGGCACTTGCCCCGGCAGATCTTAAAATATCATATAAAACAATGATCATTAAGGCTGTGGACCAACCACAGTAAGACGCTGGGGAAAGATGCCACAGTTTAACAAACTGAGAAGGAATGAACCAGTTAGAGATAACTATAGAACACACAGGATGCCACAATACTCTGAGCACAGAGAGATATCTTTTAAAACCTTATCTCAATTGTGGACAGGAAGCTTTTGTTTTTGTTTTCTTAACCAACTTAGCAACAACAGAAATTTTCAAAATGATAAGACAACCATTTCTTGACAGTGTAAAACAAACCTTTCTAATTCCTATGTTTTCCAAGGTTCACCTCAAGCCCCACACACCACCTCGCTCCTGTAGTACTTATAGTCAAATGCACAATTTAGCAGATAAATCCCTATTGTTCTCTAATTACCAGTGTGAGAGTGTTAGCTAGGCTGCATTGAGGCAGCTGCATCTCCCGTTCAGGCTCCTTTCAAGGGGCCCTGCACCATCATCTCTCACAGCACCCAGTAGGTACCACACAGTAGGTGCCTTCTTGTGGGCCCCTGGCTCCCTAAATACAGATTATTGCTCACAGCCCAAGATCTGATTAGAAGACTTCCCGTGTCTCAAATCAAAAATCTTCTCTTGATTCTCCTTCCTCCCTCCTTGGTGAAGGGCTGGGAGGGAAATCATGGTTGCCTCATGCGAGAATTTCTAGACCCACAAAGGGAAAGACTCTCAATTTACAATGATTTTTAGTCAAAACAATGGAGGGGGGAGGGAGGGTCTAGAAGTCATCACCAAACTACAATGCGTTCTCATTTCTGATTTTGAGAAGCCAAGTCCTTTAATTCTCCTAGTTTCATGATGTTTTCTCATGTACAACTTATGCTAATCATGGCCCTATTAGGAATCATATCATCCTAGCATTGGAGTGCAGATCATCCACCCACAAGGAGGGAAGGGGTGGAAAGAAAAGGCTAAAGTGGAAACCAAGGATCCACAGGGAGGAAGCAAACAGCAGGTCAGCTGGAACGCACCTTGCTTGGGAACTGATCTGATTAGAAACCAATCCAGATCAATCTCCACACCTGCCTGGTTGACAGTGTTCTGAGAGCCAAGAGAGCCACATACCCTAACACCTGCATGGAGCAGGACTAATCCTCACCAGATTGCCTTTAGTGAAAACAAAGCCAAGTGAAAATAACAAACAAATACTTTAGGATTCTCTTTAGCACAAAGCAATGCTACAGTGAAGGAGGCTGAGGCCCCCCCCCCCGCCCCCTTATCAGGATGGACTGATTACAGAGCCCAGATTCATTTGCCTGAAGATAATTGCCTCAATTCTCCACTTCACTTTGCACATATAGAAATAGTTCCAATCTACCAGAGCCTCAGTGACTAGACATGTAAAATTGGTCTAATCATATTTTGAAGAGCTTGAGCTGAAAGGATTTCTGTGAGCGTGTTCCTGAACCATGACACCGCTAAGGGTTTCTCCCCTCTGGGCTTGATGCTGGCTGGCTGGCTGGCTCGCTCCCTCCCTCCCTCCCTCCCCCAAGCCTGAAGGGGTGAGTCAGATCCTCAGCAGATGAGATGAGAACAACGTTGAGGCTCTCTGTCAGTGCTGGTGGCTGCGGGGGGAGTGGGATGTCCGGGAGAGCTGGACAAAAGACAAAGCCATGAGCAGAGAACATTCCCGACAGTTGAGTGGTCCTTCGCAATCAGCAGTGTTTTCATCCACAGCCCACCAGCTCCAGGCAGAGAGGCTGGTGTGCAAGGCAGAGGTGGACATCTGAGGCCACAATCGCCTGGGCTGGGCACATCTTGAGACACAGGTGGCCATGGGAAAGAACCAAACTTAGTATATGTTGGGGCTAGGCAGACAGAACCAGGAAAAGGCAAGACAAATGGTCAGAGTTCAGGGGCTGAGCCAGGGACCACAAGAAAGCTAAGCTCCAGGGCCAAAGCAAAGAAAGCAAGGCACCATGTCCAAGAAAGACCTGTAACCTGAAGCCGATGTTTTGCCTGAGTGTGGAGGTTCCTAGACACTTCCTGTTCGATCAGGAGCATAAAATGGCTCCTCCTGAGGCAGAAGTAGGGAGGGAGGGAGACAGGTGCTATGTCTGTGGGAGAACCTCAACAGAGCACCAAGTGAAGAGCAGGGCAGCTCCCGAGGAGACAATTCCTACTGATCTCTGTATGCAGGAATATGGCTTGTTTCTGATACTATCTACCTTCAAAAACGAAGGGCACAAATACAGTATTATAATACCAACGATGGCCTGGACAGAATCCCGTCATGTCAAAAAGATGACTATTTTACCTTATTGTTTGCTTTTAGCTCTAGATGGCGTTCCCCCAAAATCACAAAATCAGGAGCTCGGCGTTTTCACCATTTCTACTGGTGAGAACCCATTGATATCAGTGCAGTCTAAAT
The DNA here is from genome assembly GCA_004363605.1 of Indri indri. Taxonomy (NCBI): domain Eukaryota; kingdom Metazoa; phylum Chordata; class Mammalia; order Primates; family Indriidae; genus Indri; species Indri indri. The sequence goes on along the minus strand of RJWJ010037503.1, from coordinate 10,115 downwards.
AACAGCAAAATAGCACCTTACAGAAACGAGCCAAATGCTGTTGTATTGTGTCCAGTCATCTTTGGGGGAACAAGCGGGAGGGGCCAATGCCAAATTCTCAGCGGGGCTGAGCCTTTCCGGCTGATTGCCACAGTGAGGGGTGGGGGGCACTTCGAACTCCCTGAATTCATTTCTATCCAAAGGAAAGTCCGAAAAGCTCTCCATCTCCCAAAATAATCCTTTCCAATGTTCAAGAGTGATGATACCCACTCTCCAGGCAGAGCAGAACCAACCAATCCATTATCTTGAGTCTCATCTTGGAAAATGTGTTGATGTCTAGGGGACCCATGACAATAGCCTCCAAGCCTTCTGAGAACTCCTATGATTCATCTCTGTCTCCCTGAGAGTGACCAGTACATGGCTTTGCACAAGGTGGGCACACGAGTAGGAACAGGTGGATTGAAAGCAATTATCTCTTGGGCTTTTAAAAATCAAAAGAAAATCTCAAAGTTGGACCAGGTAAAAACCCACCTCTTTCAGAAGACCATCAGATGAACTCTACCTCTGATTCTAACCAGTTACTCAACTTCCCTCCCTTGTCTATCTCTCTGGTGTGGAATTTCTTATTCTGCACCTGTTGGCTGTCTGTTTTTAATATCTGGGGGCATTTCACACTGATATGCACGTTGTTGGATGGCAGGAATTACGCATCCTCAATTACTTGATCTCTCCACAATGCCCAGAATAGTGTCTTGGTCATAGAAGTGACTCAACTCATGATTGCTACATAGCCAATTTCATTTGTTATTTCTGAGACGGCTCCAAGAGGCGAGGCAAAGAAGACCAATGTAACCAGTAGATGGACTTGAATAATTTCTTTGCTTCAACAAGTGATTGTGGAGCAAAGAGCCTCAGAGCCCTGCCTCAGTTAGGAAAGCTGCATGACAGGTTCCATCCGCACACAGCTGTTTGCCCATGTCTTAAAACTGCCACCCAAACATTCCTTCCAGTGGGAAGATTGTGTGCACCAATAGAGCCCCCAAGCTCCTCATCCACAGCCTCCAGAGGCCTTTAATGGAATCAGAAGCTGAGTTGAAAAGACTTTGGTGGGCATCAAGTTCCAACTCTAGGCAGCTCATGAGCACCATGGAAAGCATCTCCAATATGTGGTCATCTGTCCTTTGATTTCACACTGCTTCTGTCAAAGAGCCAACAACCTCCTGACAGTCCATTCCATTCCAGAGCCCTAATTGTTGGATTATTCTTCCTTGTGCTGGGCTGAAGGCTGTCTGTTGTAACTACCATCCATAGGTTCTAAATTTTGCCCTCTGGAGCCACATAAATCTTAAAGCCTCTTCCACGTGATAAACCTTTAAGGGGCTGAAGACAATATTCTTCACAATTCAACCAAATAAGAACCTTATTGTATGATACTGTAATGAGCTGGGAACTGCGCTTTCCTGTCCAACTGGTTTAGGAGACTCCCTCCAGCAGAGCCCCAAAGGTGATATATGTCCACACTTTATTTACCGGCAGACAGAGACAGCCCCTTGTTCCTTAGCCTGGTAACAACTGAGGTCATTCATCACCCACTTGTTCCTTTTTGAAATTCACTCTGCAGCAAGCACTTTTTAAAAGTCATGCACGTAATGCATTTTAAAGAGCATCTTCTGCACAGCTCCATTTGCTCGACCTCGGCACTAAGTGCAAGAGGGAACAGTATTTCAGTGCAGTGCCCTGCTCCTTCCTCCCAGAGCCTGTGCTCAATGTACACCGAAATATATTTGTAACTAAACAGGACTGGGGCTGGAAAATGCAGTGTTTTGTTAAATGTTCATTTGCTGATTAAAATGCATCTTGCAAAGAAAGCACATTGCTAATGTACAATCTAGTCCAAAAATATGTATTATGTAATGCACATTTTTTAATAATGCAGGCAATCTCGGTGTATCTATATTAGTGAATCGGCTCTAGGCTGCCATCTCCATTACAGGCATAAAGTACTCCATCTGAAAAACGAAGTACTTTCTTATGTACACTAAAGAATCATAATCCACCTCGTTGCTGACAGCTGGCATTAGTTTCCACTGAAAGGGCATTTACCAGCACCCACGTATTCCTGATTTTTTTCCCCCACAATGTGCCCTGCAATCAGCTTGAACGATGTCTTTATGTTCCATATACTGTCAGTGGAGTTGTACTAGTTAAAAGAAATAAAGCAGGTGGGTCAATGTGGGCAGACCACTTAGAAATATCCCGTTTGTCAGGACTGAGAGGTGGAGATCAGGATTTGAAATATACAGCTCCAAAAGCCCCTGTGGCCAGTATCCCATAATAATATCCACAAAATGCTTAGAGCCATGCAGGCGCCTGTGATAGTAAAACCCTTTCAGTTTCTCTGGCAAGTGTTAGAGCAGAGCACAACTGGAATACAGACATTTGTCCTTTTATGGGGTTTGCCAAATCAATCCCACTTTATTAGACCAATCAGTATTTTAATGCTATAAACTAACTCACAGAACATGAGATGCAAGACAGACATAGCCAAGACACAGAAATAAAAACCTCAACACATCAAAGGCAGTTGCTAGACACATACTGAGGTCTGACCTTTGCATTTGGCAGCTTTAATGCAAGCACGGTGAGGAAGGTGTGAGAAGTTCCACCATGATGAGGGATGGCTGTGAGTGCATGACTGACCTTCAGCCACCAGGAAAAAGTACAGGAGGGAATTCCTGGTAGATCACCCAGAGGTAGCCCCTCTTCTTTAAGTCCCCTCATACTGACTCAAGAAGGAGAAAAGAACCAAACCCATGACATATGTCCCAAATGAGGCGACCTTGTTGACACTTCCATGGATTTCAGGAAGACAGCTTTGCTCTGAGTTGTATTGCCTTTGGGCTGCCATCTCCATTATAGGCATAAAGCACTTCATCTGAAAAACGAAGTACCTTCTTATGAGCACAAATTAAAAGAATCATAATCCACCTTGTTGCTGACACCTGGCATTAGTTTCCATTGAAAGGACATTTACCAGCACCTGCATATTCCTGATTGTTCACAACATGCCCTGAAAGAGGGGCACCCCATATTCAATAGGGAGGGCAAGACTGAAGACATACATACCCTGAAAGAAGCAGGTTACAGATGGAACTCAAGAGCTTTCCACTGTAGGGATCCCCTCCCGTAGGCTGTAGAGCTCATTTGATTTTCCAGGGCCGAGAAAGAGTGGTACTAATTCACTCCAGCTCTTTAGCCTTCGCGGAGCTCACAGCATGATCCAGCGGTGTCTGGCCGCCCCCTAGCACTGCTGCTCGTGCTGATCCAGTTGTCTCCTCACGTGGAATTCTAGCTGTATTAAACAATGTTGGTGGATAAGGAGAGATTCTGACTGATTTAACGTTTTGATTAACAGAAGACTAATCTGAAATATCGTTTGCTTAATGCAAGATTTTCTCTTTTGTTCACCTTCAGCACCTAGAACAGAGCTTGGCATGTGCTAGGCACTCAATGAATATCTGCTGAAAGAATTACCTTTGTTAAAAACCTAGCTAAGAAACAGCCGTAAAGGGACATCTAGTGAGGATTCAGTGATAACTGAATAGCCTCACGGGAGCAGGACTGACAGTGCAGGAAATCCTTACCTTTACCGATGCTCTCAGCTCAGGTCTGCCTTCCAGCAGGAGTTCTCCGGGAGAGAGAGCTCAAGGAGGTCCGAGATGGGTTTGCAGACTTGCAAACTGCTGCCTTGACTGTGGGGGCCCTTCTCAAGGAATATACTTATTTACCCAATTTAGACTGCACTGGGCATCTTTTTTTTTTTTTTTTTTTTGGAAACTTCTCTAATTGCAGTCACTATAACAGATCTGCTAAAGGTGGTTTCATGATTAATGACTACCTGAGGTTACCACCCTCAAACTATTAAGCCCTTGAAAATGCCCTTAGCTGGATCATTAATACTCATGTATCAGACCCTCATTCCCCTGAATATTTGCAATTTTGAGGACCAGTTTTCAGCTGCTCTGGGGCTGTGTCCATTCCATCGGTAACCCTGCAGAAGCTGGGAAGGAGCACGACCCCATGGGCAACCCATGCCCAGCTGCCCAAGTACTCTAACCTGTGGCTAGCTCTCTTGCTTGTTCGTTGGAACCCACCAAGAACCCCCGCCCGTCTCTGCGCTCAAATCCTTTCAAACAAGGTCCCCTCCTGCCACCTGCCGGCCCACTAGGGTCTGCGCCACAGACTCGGCGCCACCGCGCAGCTCGCGGGGAGGCGGCCCCCACCTCGCTACTGCACATGCCCGGCAGAAGTCCGGGCGCGCAACTTCGCAGAACCTCACCACCCCGGCTCTCCTCGCCTCAGTCTCCTCTTTCCTCTCCCAGGCGAGAGGACCAGCGGAGGCACCTCTCCCGAGTCTTAGACTGCAGAGTCTGAGACTTACCGAGAGGAGCCCCGGAGGAGATAGACTTTTTCTCCTCTTTCCCATTCCTTCTTTTTGCTCAGAGGCAAGCTGAGGCGCGGAGCTTTATAAAGTTCTTAAGTGGTGAGGAAGGCAGGTGCTTCCCTTTTTCTCCTCGCGCCGAGGTGGGGCTGGGACCTCTGGACCCAGCTTCTTACCTCATAAGGTGCATCTTTTCCGGCTCCAGCAGCCAATGCGCATCGGAGCCGCTCTCTGCAGAGCCAGGGGGCAGGTCGGCTTCTCGGTGTGCGCCTAAGAGGATGGATCGGAGGTCCCGGGCTCAGCAGTGGCGCCGAGCTCGCCAAAATTACTACGACTTGTGCCCGCCCATAGGCCGCCGGACAGCCGCCGCGCTCCTCTGGCTCTCCTGCTCCATCGCGCTCCTCCGCGCCCTTGCCGCCTCCAACGCCCGCGCCCAGCAGCAGCGCCTGGCTGCCCAACAGCGCCGGAGCTTCCTTAACGCCCACCACCGCTCCGACGACCAGGTATTCCCCGAGACCCCTGAGTCCGAATCTGACTACGAGCACGACGAGGTAGACCTTGACCTGTCCCTCCCTGAGTGCGCAGAGTACGACGACTTCGAGTACGAGCTCGAGTCCAACAACGACTTCGAGAACGACTTTGACTCCGACTTCGACACCGAGCCTGATTCCGCTGCCGAGCCTGATTCTGCTCCCACCACTGAGCCTGAGACCGAGCCGGAAGACGACCGCGGCCCCGTGGTGCCCAAGCAGTCCACCTCCACCCAGTCTTTCACCCAGCGTCTGTACGCTCTGAGGTTGCGAAGCCCCGACGCCTCCCCAAGTCGTGCACCGCCCAGCACTCAGGAGCCCCAGAGCCCCAGGGAGGGGGAGGAGCCCGAGCCAGAGCCCAAGGACAAGGATCCGAGGGCCCCCGAAGAGTCTGAGGAGCCCAAGGAGAAGAAGCAGCAGCGCCGCTGCAAGCCGAAGAAGTCCACCCGCCGCGACCCGTCCCCAGAGTCCCCTTCCAAAAGGGGACCCATCCCCATCCGGCGTCACTAATGGGGGACTCCGTCCAGATTCTCCTTGTTTTCATGGATTCAGGTTAGTTGGCCACCTTTAAACTGGGGGGTCTGGGGACGGTGGAAAGAAGGGAGGAAGAAGGAAAGACAGGGTAAAGGAGCAGGGTGGGAAGAAAGCGGGCTCAGCTAGCCAGCCCGGGATCGGGGGTCAGGGTGAGGTGGAGAGGGCTCCCCAAATCTCCCCAGGACGGTGGCCAAAGGCTTGTCGGATGGCGGGGCGCTCCTTGCGTCCCGCTGGAGACAACCCGAGGTCTCTGGGCTGGTGCCTCGGACGCTCGAGCGAATCCGGACCCCGCTGGAGACAACCCGAGGTCTCTGGGCTGGTGCCTCGGACGCTCGAGCGAATCCGGACCCCGCTGGAGACAACCCGAGGTCTCTGGGCTGGTGCCTCGGACGCTCGAGCGAATCCGGACGGCGGGGCGCTCCTTGCGCCCCGCTGGAGACAACCCGGGGTCTCTGGGCTGGTGCCTCGGACGCTCGAGCGAATCCGGACGGCGGGGCGCTCCTTGCGTCCCGCTGGAGACAACCTGAGGTCTCTGGGCTGGTGCCCAGGACGCGCGAGTGAATCCGGACTGCACTCCAGGTTTCTAGCTGCGCACCAAAACAGCACTGGTAAGTCACTTGTTTTAGGTGTTTCTTTTTTCTCCTAGAAAGACTAGTGTCAAACGAGTTGGCTTTGGCAGCCGCCCGAAATGTGGTTCGGAGGTGCGCGCACCAACTTTCACGATTTAAGAGCAGCTGCGCTGTTAGCGACACTGTTGCAATGTGCGGAAAGTAATCAGAATGGATTGGGCAAGAACTCCGGAGACTCTAGGCTCCGGAGGGAAGTCGCACGGGCGCGCAGCGTTTAAGCGGCTCAGAGCCGGAGCCCAGGTCCCGGCGCTGCCAATTTGGAGCCCTGGGATCTTGGCGCCAGTGCCTCCCGCTGCCCCGCGTCAGTCTTTGCCTCCACCGCCCGTCTCCGGGCGCTCGTGGGGCCAGAGACTGCTGCAGAGAGCGTGCGCACCTGTCCGCGCACCCGAGAGCTGACCTCTTGTAGCGCGCCGGTGGTTTCCCCGGAGTCCGCGGTACTTGGAGGGCACAAAAGGGAGGTATGTGAGTCTCAGGGGGTACCCCTACGAGCTACCAGGGTTGGCGGCGAAGGTTTGGTCACGTCGGGGCATTGCCAACCTTCTGGCGCAGCTGGTCAGGCGGCGGGGCTGCATGCAGCTTGGCTGGAGAGGTCCCGGGCTGTTTGTGCAAGGCCCTGGAGGCAGGAGGGAGAGGTTAAGAGGCCCTCGAGGTGGTCGCACGCGTAAAGGTAAAGAGGAACAAGGAATGGGCCGGAGAAGGGGTTCGCGTTTATCATGAGGACACCGACACCGCACAGTGTGTCCTCAAAGAGCGCAGCACACGCCGAGCTGGGGAAAGGTGTTGGTTCGGGCGCCAGTCCTTGGGCAATCGGTCGAGAGGGGGCAGGGGCCGGCGGCGGCTTCAGTAGCCTCCGGGAGGGGAGGCAGCGTGCTCCGGCCATTTTCAGCTCGGGTGGAGCTAAGTTTGGAATCTGTAACCTGGAGGGGAAACTGCCCTGGTGACCCAGCACAAAAACGCAGCAATCCGGTGGCCCTCAGCGCCAACCCTGGGGGAAAAAGCTAATAATTGAAATGTATTTACGAAATCTCACTCGACTTAGAAATTGATCTTTTTGTTTTCCCTTTTTTTTTTTTTTTTTTTTTTTTTTGGTGCGTGCTCGTCTCGTTTTGCGCCGGCTTGAGTTACTCTGCTGAGAATGATTTGGGGGAAAAGTAAAGCATTTTGATGGCTTGAACTGAAAGACTGTCGGGTTCTTAAACTCCTAAGAAAAGGATAGTGCTAGAAGGAAAACACGTTAATAAACGGTCTTCCTTACGGGACCTATTCGTAGGAAAGGCATTGATTGCAGCGCCCCAGAACTTAGTTATGCCGACGTTGGATGCCTTCGTGGTCTTCGGTGGTAAATAGGGGGGAGGCAGTTGGTTAGCAAGGGGTTTACCCTCGGCAGCAGGTCGGAAGTCTGGGGGCCAGGCGTGCCCTGCTCTTACCTTGCAATCGTGAAATTGCTAAGTGAAATGGAGCGCCCCTAAATTGAAATTGCTACTGAATGCAAACAATGATGGTGTGTTCATTTTTGTGATATTAGGCATTGTTTTTCCTTTGGTAATGTCTTAGTAGCCTGAGTTTACCAAGCAAAAGAGGTCTCTAGGGAACAGGCTAGAGAAGCCAGAGGTTTTGTTGAATTTTTTTTTTTTTTTTTTTTTTTTTTTGGCGTGCTTTACAGTGTGGAAGCTGTCTTTACAGACTGGGTAGTCTGGGGGACTGGTCCCAAGTGTTTTTTCATTAAAGAAATTAGCATGTTGCCTTGTTACAGGATGAATAAACAAGTTTTTAAAAGTCTTAGGGTGCCTAGCCCACACCTCACACTGGTCTTGCTGTTTTTTAAATAGAAGGCAGACACAGGGAGGCTGGCTTTCTTAACTGTAAGAAATGCACCAGGCTCATATATTTAGGGGGAAGGGTCCCCAATCCAGGAACACACAAATAGTTTGCTGTCTTTCAGACACTGTCTTCCACAAACTGCCTCCGAGTCAAAGTAGAAGATACATGCATTACAGCCCGATTGTGAAAACCTGTTACCCACAGGCACACACCCTCCCCCATTCAGTTCCCCTCCCCCAACATCCCTCTTTCCGCCCCATTCCAGGGTGGAAAAGCCATGAGGGGTCCGTACAAAGCAACTGAGAGAAACCAAACACGCAGGAAAGCACCCATGACCCATCCAGAGGAGGGATTTTGCTATATATAGTCTTCAAACCTTCTTTCTGCCTGAGACACTAGTTTTTGGCTGCCTTCCTTTTCCAGAGACATTTCTAGCAAGTTCTCCAAGCATTCCCAACTCACTAGTCTTCCAAACTAGCCCTTTGTCTAACCCTGCTAAGCTGGGGTTAGCATTTGAATGGGCTCACTTGTCCTTTTACATAGGTGGGGTCCGTTGAGTAAGGATATGCTTGCAAAAAAAGCAAACCTTAGAGTTAATCATGTTAGAGTTATAACATTTCAAATGCAGAGACAGGAGGAGAAGGAAGAAAATAAAGCTAGTTAAGCATGACGGTATACCCAATAGTTTAAGATTCTTCTTTTGCTACATTCATCATTTGCTTAATGGAAATTTGCTTTTTTGGGGGGGGGGGTCAAAGGTGCTCTTGTAAATGAATTTCTTGAATTGGAAAATTATGTAGCAATGTTCAAATATTGTGTGATGTCAATAACCTGACATACACAGGTTTACATCTAAAGTTTTGCAAACAAAACTTTTTAATCTGTGTTTATCAGAATTCAATAATTAGAAATTTTAAAGTTTAGAATTATTTTAAGATAATGTTTCTGTGATGCACTAGAAGCTTTTGTACCCTGGAATTGCTTACAGCCCTTTACTCTATAGCCTTCATTTTTAGCAGCTGTGATAAAAGTTTAATGAAGAAAGCTGAAACTTCAGTATTGGTAAGAATGTTTTGTTTTTTTTAAAATAACCTGCATGGATTTTACTTAATTTACCAGTATTATCACTGCTCTTCAAGAAGAGAGGAGCTATTGAGAGGAAATTGAGCAGAAACCATGGTGTGGGGAAAGCATGTCTCTTAGGAAGGCGACCTTTTAAAAACCAAATCACTAAAATCATTTCGGACTTCCAGAGGCCAGTGATGTCATGCCAGCTCAAGTGCTCCCTTCTCTAAAAAACTGCCCAGCAAAGGGATGAGATTCTCAAATTACACCTTTAATCCCCATGTTCCAGAATTTGGGATGGAATTTCTTGTCCTGCTGTGGGGTTTTGACATTAATGACTCTATTTCCTAAATCTTGATGCCCCACACTGGGGCAGCGGGATCTAAGACACAAGGCACCTAACAGCCCAGGCTGCTTCTAGTCCTGGTCCTGCCAAGTAGCCTTAGATCAGACCTAACACCTCACTGCCTCAGTTTCTTTTAAAGTGAAGTAGCTGAAAGAGATGTTCCTATCCCTTTCAGCTCCATATATGTGCAGGTGGATTAGTTTTAGAAGCCTGGAGTTGCTCAATTTGACTCTATCTGTGATTTTAACATTAATGGACTCTAGAAAATTTCAAAAGTTGATCAAATAAAAAGCACCAGCTATGAAGAAATCTGGTTTGTGTTGGTCTAATGTTAATTTTGTCAAATCTGCTTTTCAATTGGTGGCAAAAATGGTTTAAAAAGAGGCAGGTTAGAGAACACAGAATTCCACTGTGTCCTGTCCCTAAACTGAGAAAAAATTGACCATCCTGAAGTCCTGAAGCAGCATTTAGTGTTTTTAATGTGGGGGTCCCCCCCCAGCCACCTTAGTGTCTGAAACAAGCCTTTCAGAGCAGAAACAGGCAGCAGAGTTACAAGTCTTGCACCAGTATGTGGAGTTGAGATGCTAGCCATTTCAGGACACAGCACACTGACAGGAGCATTGGTTAAGTGATCACAAGTGTTGAATGTATTATTTGGTAACAGTTTTAAGTGTCCTGATTAAGCTAGACCTGGAAAAATGGCCTACAGGTTGCAGCTAGTTAGGATAAACCAGTTTTTCCAGCAATGTCTTTTCATTATCACTCCCCCC
>RJWJ010037502.1:0-15516 GCA_004363605.1 Indri indri | reverse complement strand
ACAAACAACCGCCTCTTTTAAGGAGAACCATAACTGACTGGCAGCATGAATTAGCTTTTAACTTAATAGAACAACTTCGTGCAATATTTCAAAAGGAAAATATATATTATTCAATTGCTTTGGATGAATCAACTGATACTACTGACTCTGTGCAGGTTTTCATTTGGGTCATAACAGAAGATTTTCTTTGCTATGAAGAGTTACTTGCTTTGGGCACTCTTGCAGACAGAACATGGGAAGTAGATATCTTTAACAACTTTCAAGAAAAATGTCGTGAAGTTGGACTGAATTTGGTAAATTCAGTGAGTGTATGTGCAGATGGTGCACCTTCCATGACAGGAAAACATGAAGGGTTTATTGCACAGATTTAAAAAAGTATTAACAGATCCAGAAGCTCTCATTTCTTTTCATTGTATCTTGAATCAGCAAAATCTCTGTGCTAAAATACTGTGTTTTAAGTGACACTTTGCAACAAGTCATAAGTACTGTTAACTATATTTATGCAAATGCAACACAGCATTGTCAGTTTCATAACATACTAAAGTTGAAAGATGAGGTATTCAGTGTGGATTTGTGGTATCGTTCTACAGTGCATTGGCTATCACAGGGACAGGTGTTAGCCAAAATTTTATCTCTGTGAGAACACATAGTTAAATTTTATGAAGAACAGAACCAGCAATGTGAATTATCGAAAGAAGATTTCTATAGGAAGGCAGCATTTCTGTGTGATATCATATCAAATCAAAACAACTTGAATATTTCTTTGCAAGGTAAAACTAAATCTATATATGATATGTGGCAAGAAATCCAAGCATATCAAAAAAGCAATATTTTTTCAAAACACTTCTTCAAAAGGAAATTTCAGATGAACGTTTTCTGCAGTTAGGAAAGGTCATTGAAGAGCAGGGTGATATATGCAAATCATTTGAAGTATATGCAGCTGTTATAGACCTATTAATTGGAGAATACCGTGAAAGGTTCACTGACTTTGAGAATCATGACATCACACTCAAATTAGCATTTCAGCCTCACCTAGTTGTTATCAACAAGGCACCTAAAGAACTACAGATGGAATTAATGGAGCTCTCAGTAGATGACATTTTAAAGTCATTGTTGGATGCTAAGAAAGATCCCACTGAAATTTGAAAAAATGCGGTAGAATACCCACACATTCGGCAACATGCCTAAAAAATGCTTTCTTGCTTTTCAACCACTATTGCTGTGAATCTACATTCTTCTACCTAATCCAAATCAAGATGCCCTTAAGGTTACAAATGACTGATACCCATCTAGAGGATCAACTGAAACTGCAGACCTCCATGCTGCAACCAAATATTCAAATGCTTTCCAACAAAAAACAGATATAATGAAGTCCTTAAAAGGTTAGTTAACTTTAAAATTAACAAACGGTTTTCATTTTTTGAACTTACTAAGTACATAGTAGTTAGATTTTTACAAAATAACGTACACGTTTAAGTATACCTAATTGAAGTTTCTTGACTGCGGCCTTGTTTGATTACAGCTAAATTAACTCGGACTTCCAACATGAAAAGTTTCCCCACCCCTGGGTTAGGAAGTAAAAGGAGAAGACTGGAGACCGAATGATTGTGGGGGTGATGGTCATAGGCAAAGGTGGCTCCAAGCATCTTGGAAAATAGAGATGCTACTGACTGAGGTTGGGGCTAGGACAGAAAGTCTGGGAGGCACCAGAATGGCAAGTTGAATGTGGAAAAGCCCAACCATCTTAGGGGAGTGGGAGACAGGGCTGTGTGAAATCATACGGTCTTCGGGTTTTTGTTCTGTTGTTTTATTTTGTGGTCTTTTTTTGGTCCTCTTCCACTGGTATGTATTTTTGTACTGATGAAATTGTGTTGGACTGGAAACAAAACAGGAGCAAAATGTAACTTTCTGCAGTGGTAGTAGGTGGGGAAGGGACTTCAGGGTGCTGTGGCTGTGAGGTCCATGGACCGCTTGGGTGACCTCAAACGTATTGCCAGCTGGGTGCGGTGGCTCACGCCTGTAATCCCAGCACTTTGGGAGGCTGGAGTGGGAGGATTGCTTGAGGCCAGGAGCTCAAGACCAGCCTGGCCAATAGTGAGATCGTCCCTGGGAAAAAAAAAAAAAAGAAAAGAAAAAATTTAAAAAAAGCAAAAAACGTATTGCCTGTTCATTTACTTATTTTTGGCATGAGCTGGTAGGCGTCAATGACTCCTCTATTTACCTGGCTGTTGGAACAATGGTGGGGAGACACAAAAGTACCTCTAATACTTTCTTAGAATGACTTGTTTCTCATTACCTCATCACAGTGACAAGCAGATGGATTTCTCAACCACTCACTTCCTCCTCCAGCAGGTAAACCTGGAACACCGTCTGTGTTTTCTCTGCGAGCAGGTAACAACAGGAGCACGGCTTCAGTTGCTCCATCGTCAACTTGCCAGGGATTAATAATAATAATCTGGGTGGTCACATTTCTTAGTTAAATTTCAGGTCCAGATAAGACTCCTTGAAAATTAATACTGTCCTTTCTTATTGTAGAAAATTGTACTTTAACAAAGGAATTTCCTAAAATACATGATAAATTGGGTTAAGCTATTTAACGAGATCCCAAATTGCTTTATAAATTCTATTACGGCATTGGCATGAGTATACATTTGCAGATGATGGATAAAGACAGCTCGAGGTGAGAGGAGGGGAGGAAAGCCGCTCCCTGCACTGAACGTCTGTTCAGTCTCTCGTTCTCAGGGCTCCTTGTTTAAAACAGGTTGTCTGTTTTCATTAGGGAATTCCACAAGGGAAAGTGTTTGCTGAGACTCTCATCCTAAAATGACATGGAAGACTTAGAAAACATGCAAACAATGGAGAGTTCTTGCAGGTGTTAATGGTACTTTTATAATAATCTAGAAGAGAACATTTTAATGTCAAAATGATTTTTAATTATTTATTGTGGAAATCCACTCTTTGCAATGTCATGATATAGATCTAAACTTTTAGTCGGTACTTTAAAACACTGTATCTAATTTAAAAGCATGAATTTGGGTTTTAAAATTTGTGGTTTATTTAAAGCTTATAATTAGAAAATTTGGGTAAAAAGCAAATGATAGTCACAAGTTCAAGGTATTGTTGCTCAAACTGAAGACAATAAAGATTCATTCATTAATTATCCATTAATTCAATGAGTAGATTCTGGCACAAAATTTAAAAAGCAGATTTTTTTTTTTTCTGCATGGTACCATTTCTCCATTCTACTACAAGTTTGTAAACTACCTTTAAGAAAAGAAATGCAGTAGTATAAAACTATTAAGAGAATCAAGTAAGTGTATATGTATTGACATGTAAATATATTATTTCACCTAATAATTTATATGATACATTTGATGAATATTTACTATAATTGTTATATACCCTGAGACTTTTTCTTCCTTTTAAGATGCATTAAACCAAGAAGAAATTGGTGATTATATAAATATGAGATCAAGTTCAGGTTTTAGCTCCTTTAATACCCCAGCTTTGAAACTAGAACCCCCAAGTTATATATCATCACCAGATTATAACACTTTTTGAGGAAGTATATGATGGTTAGTGTGTTCCTATTCAACCACACACCAGTACACCTAAACAGATTTCACAGCACTTTTACATAGGTAAAAGCTGGCTGATTTTTAATTATTTTTTATGGAAAACTGTTCTTTGTGATGTCATGATACAAATCTAACCTTTTAGTCGGTCCTATAAAACACTGTATCTAATTTAAAAGCATGAATTTGGATTTTTAAAATTTGTGGCTTATTTAAAGCTTATAATTAGAAAATTTGGGGAAAAAGCAAATGACAGCCACAAGTTCAAGGTATTATTGCTCAATATCTTGGATTAAAAATCCATTCTCTAGGTAGTTTAATTTCAAAAATCACTTCCCTTCTGAAGATCCTGTCTGCATTCCAGATGGCCCTATGCCAGCAACCCTCAACTTCTAATGTGGTTTCAGTTTTCTTTGTCAGCAAGCAGAAGTATTGTCTGTTTTTCCTCCCTTCCTACACACTTAGAAGTGTGACATCCATACCCCAAACCCCAATATTTTCAGTAATAACAAGAAGCAGCATTTATATAACAGAAAGTTAGGAAAACTCTGCTGTCGAGGGCAGAGTGAGAATGAGTGAACATTAATGGAGACACTTGAGAGGAAGTAAAAGGAATTCAGGAAGATCCAACCAGACAAGGCTTCGATGAAGTCCAAGACCAAGTTTAATGGGTGAGGGAACTGGAAATGTGGAACGAAACATCATAGAGGGAAATCTGTGAGATAAGGCGCGCTTGCATTTTGTAAGCTTTCCATTTCACAGTAAGTTTATGGGTTCAGCAAACACATTTCCTATACTGAGGGCTCCAGTGAAAAGAAATGCTGACTGTATAACCTGCAGGTGAGCAAGAACTGCTTGAACATCTTTAGGTAATAGCATTTTAATACATACTTTATTTGGATTCAGCAAGCATTAACTTTTACATTTTCAGATATGATTATGAGGCTGACTTTATAAATTATGAGAAATGAAACAAACTTAAAATAACATCAGTCTCATCAACTTAAGACAATCGATGTCACAGGTAAATTTTTTTTTTTTTTAAGGATTTATTTTTTGAGGGTGAAGCCCAAAGTGAAAAGTCTTTTGCTATGCATTGTAAGGTGTCTGCATATGAGTTACACAGGAACCAGGCTAGTGTAACTTGGACTGCTCCGCTCAAAACTCACTCACAAATTTAAGAATGGCATGCTCCCAGGGGGCACTGAGGACTACGGTCTCCTCTTTGGAGATGCCTGGAGATGTTTTCCAGCTCAGACACGGGTAGTCATAATACTGGCCCTGGCCAAAAAAGAGTCTATGCAGCACTAACCAAGGTTTTTAGATCTGGAACCTGGAGCAATTATCTAAACAAAACATAGACCTTATGTTATGGTATAGTAATCCTACCAGGTGGCCTTTTGTTTTTCATTATGCCTTCAAAGATATATAAATTAGGCTCTAGTAACTTAGTGGGAAGGAAAACTGGTAAAATAAATCCAAGAGAAAGAAAAG
The DNA here is from genome assembly GCA_004363605.1 of Indri indri. Taxonomy (NCBI): domain Eukaryota; kingdom Metazoa; phylum Chordata; class Mammalia; order Primates; family Indriidae; genus Indri; species Indri indri. The sequence continues at coordinate 10,447 of RJWJ010037502.1, read as the reverse complement.
AGAACCCTTACCCGTGGGTGCATTCATGCAAACATGCTTGTGTGCACATGCATGACTGTATCCCTCAACTACACACCATACACACATGCAAATGGTTGAAGGTGGATCAAATTTTGGGCTAAACGCAGCTTTTTGGAATTACAATCAACCCTACCTCCTTCTTTCAGGGATTTGAAAAATGCAGTGAAGTAAATTGTGCAAGCTTCTGAGCAGCCAGCTAAAAGACTCATTTGTATCTGGCCAAGTGATCTTCAGAAAGGAGAAATGCATGCCTTCCTTGAAAAGGCCGTCCTCTAGAAATCTCAACTTTTCCAAAATTAGCCTGACCCATTGGCAGGGTTGCCCGCCTCTGCTGGAGAGGTGGCTGGGCTTGAGTCTGCAGTCTTTGTGCATTGACTAGATCCTGGGGCACAAGGGAGGCAGACTGGGTATTAGCCTGTTAATGTTATGGGGCATTAAGCAATAGAAATGCACTTAGGAGAAGTAATCATTGCTGGAGTCCTAGTTCTCTTCTACAAACAGGCTGAAAAACTGCATTTGAGCTCCTTGGAGATAGGTGTTGCATGCAATAATTTTTTACTGGTCTTGCCATTGTGTGGATGTGTCTAATGTCCTTTCTGTGGCCAGTGGTGCCCAGGCTGAGGCAGAGAGTTTACATGGCAGAAAGATTCTCTTCCCTGAGGTGCTATGAAAGAAAGAAAAGAGAGTAAAAAATCGTTACTTCAAAGAATCTTCCAAAAGCGAGCAAGGTGTGTTAAGGAAATTCTTTTTGAGGTAGACCTCAGGGGAAGGATGGATTATTTGTTGACACCATTGTTTCAGTACTGGAAAGGTTTCAGAAACAGAATTCAATTCTGCAAACATTGTTAGGTACCTCCTACTTGTCAGAAAATGTACTAAGTGACTGGGGTCAGAAAGATGAATTGGGCATGACCCCTTCTCTCAAGGAATTTAGATTTGGGTAATCCAAGTATGAAGATTCTGCAAGAGAATATGACAAAATGATTATTTCTATTTTGGTATTTTTCCAAGTTTGTACAACAAACATATTACTTTTATAATCTGAAAAAATATTTTAAATAGTGTGAAAAATGCAATAAAAGAAGCAAGAAAAATAAACACATACCAGAAAAGACCAAGGGGGAAAAGCTCCTTAGAAGTGGTGGTTGAATTGAGTATGCAAGGGTGATTGGAGCAGGAGGCGTTCCCCCAGGCAGAGCCTTGTGTGTAGGGACACCGAGGCAGGACGGGGGGAGCCTTCTTGGTGGGAGGGGCCAGTCACTACTAGTTCAGTGAGCACAGAGACCGTGGTGGTTGAGGGTGGAGAGCAGGTCTGTCTGATCCCAGCAAAACCCTGGGGCTTCGTTTTAAAACTGTAGGTGTGTTGTGGGAAAGGAGTTTCCATTTGTCTTTTTGAGGACTGACAGCTGTGAGAATGTGGGAGTGTTCCTTGCAGTTCTCCACCGGTATCCAGCTAACTTGGCCCTTAACTGACGAAGGGCCCTAGCCATTGTGCTCAGAAACCCAGCACTGGGCTTGTGCTCAAGGCCACATTCCAACCCGGCTGCTCCCAGCCAACGACTGGTGGAGACGTGGATACTAAGGCAAGTGGGTTCCAAGGAGAACGGGACTCCCTGCGGTGGGTACCTTTGGTTGTAGGATTCAGATGATCTTGCTGAACTGCCCTTAGCCTGCAGGGAGGTTAGGATGGTCTCCCCTCCCTTGGGGTCAGGTTGGCATAACGTCTGGCTGTCTCTCCAGCTCTCACAGCTCCCTTCTCATTTAGTTCCGCAGCCCTTTCCCCTAAGAAAATCCTCCACATCTAGTCGTGTCTTGGCGCCTGCTTCCTGGAGCACCGACACTAACACAAGGAGTGCGTCTGCCTTCCCTTCCCTCCCCTCTCCAGGCGAGAGCGATTGTGGGCAGTCGGCACCCCAGGCAACCTTCCTTCCCGCTTCTCCTTGACTTTCTCATCCTTCCCGTCACCCAGGCCCACTGGATCTGGGTTAGCTTTCTCTGTCTAACCCGCAGCGTTCCCACCTTGCAAGTCCAGATTCTACTGGACTGTCAGGTCCCAATTCAAGTGTCACCTCCGCCTTTCAGCCATCTCCATGTCTTCCCTCCTCCCAGGAAGGGCAGGGGACGGCTGGTCTCCCCAGCCGCCGAGACACCCGCTCCTCCTGCTTCCGTTCTTGGTGAGACCGGGGTGGGGCGTGGGGGGGAACTTCTGTGCCGCCAACTCTGGGGAAGGGACGGGGTCGTATTCGCGCATCGCATCCGCGGTCGCGGACAGCGCAGGGCCCGCGGGATGCGCTTACTCCGTGTTTCCTGAGTTGTTTTCGTTAGCTGGGATGTCGCAGAGAAAGCGCCGGGGAGACGGTCAAGGCCGCGGCCGGGAGCCCGCGGCGGGGTCGGGAGCGCAGTCCGCCCGGGATCGGCGCGGGGCGGGGCGGGGCCGGGGCGGGGCCGGGGCGGGACCGGAGCGGGGCGGGGCGGGCCGGGGCCGGAGGAAGGTGCGGCGGCCGCTGCAGGCGCACAGCGCGCGCCCAAGTGGAGAACAAAGTGACCCCAGAAACTTCTCCAGCTCCGCCCGGCGTCCCCGCGGGGGTCTCTCTGCCGAGGGGCACGAAGGGCGGGGCACGATCGGCCCCCACGGTGCCCGGCGCTCCGCCCGAGGTAAGGGGCGCGGCGGGGCGAGGACGCGGCGGGGGGGGCGCGGCGGCCAGCGTCCCCTGCCTTTCCCCTTGGCGGACCGCCCTTCTCCCCTCCCCGCTGTCTTTGGGAGTTGCGCGGGGGTGGGCGCGGCTGCGGGGCGTGGCCGGGGCACCTTCTCCCCGGAGGGTGGCAGCGTCCCGGGCGCTTTCTTTTTCTACCGCGCGCAGCCTGGCCGGGGGGACGAAACGCTTTCCCAAAGGCTCTGAATCGAGGTCCCGTGGCCCCCCCGCGCTGCGCGGACACTCCAGGGCCCACCCCAGCCCCTGCCCCATCCCGGGCGGAGCAGCGGCGCGCCCCAGCCTCCGGGTCCTGAGGCTCTCGCCCAAAGCCCAGTCGTCGTGGGTGCCCGGAGCGCGCGCTGCGTCCCCGCCCGCTCGGCGATCTCGGCGTCCGGAGAAGGGCGCTGCGGTGAGCAGGATCCCGGGTCGGGCACATCAGCGTGTGTAGACCCGTGCGGTCCCTTGCTCAGCCCCTCCGAGCTCCAGAGCCACGGGCGCCCCTCCTAGGGGGCCGAGGTGCCAAGTTTCGGTGAAAGCCGACGCATTGTGTCCCTCTAATGGATCATATTTACCAAAAGCCGTTTAGAGAGAAAAGAATCCAGTCTTCCAACCATTGATTGCTGACCGTCGCCGTAAAGGTACGGGAGTAAGATTGCATGAGATAGTTTTATCTTTAAGAAACGGTGAAACTTAATATTGATAAGCTTCCATGCCTCTGCTTGCTTTTGGTTTTCACGTGGAAAAATAGGGTAACTTTATTTAGGGTGAGAAGGCTGCTTGATCCTGAAGATAATCTCATTCAGGGGGAGGTTTTCCTGCTCTTCTCAGCAGAGTCCAGACAAGAGGCCACTTGGCCTCCTGGGCATCCCTGGGTGGTGATAAGACCTTTATTTACTATGCGGTGAAGGTGCTGGGGTTCTCATGGTTATCCACCCATTCTTTCTTCTCTTCCCCAAATGCTGCTGATAAACTTATTTTAGCAGATAACACCTGTCTATCTCCAATTCTCTTTCCAATAGATTTAAGCCAGACTTGCTCTAAAAATCTTACCAGGTTTCTTATAGGTGCAGATCATATGCTATAAATATATCAGTCCTAGGCTATGGATGAAAAAAGTCAATTGTTGGTCTTATAATTTGGGCATAACCAACCCTCATACTCTTGAAGATTTTTATGTTCTAAAAGTGTAGTATCAAGATTGGTACAGGTCTAAAAGCAAATTTCTGTTCCATTGGATTGTACCTGCTCAGCTTATAGGAGACTAAGATTTGTTGCTTTAGGGTATCAGATTTTTGTGAAGGGTAAATGTAAAAAATATGCAAGTTATAACTGAAGAAGACTTGGTTATTTACAGCGGCTAAGCAAGCCTCTAATGATCTCAGAATCAGAGCTGAACACTTGAGCATGCCGTTTAAGATGCTCCATAATGGGGCACCTGCCTGCCTTGCCAGATTCATCTGCTGACTTTCCCTAGGTCTCCTGGCCCCCTCTCCTCCTACACACATGAGTGCACACACACATATACATCAAACTACTTGCAAGTTGTCATTTCCAGACCATTATCTGGAATTAATGAACATTCTGCTTATCCTGTTCTTACTTTTCTTGTCCATCTGTTGATTACTCACTTATCCTTCATGTGTCAATCAAATACCTTCTCTAGGAAGCTTTCAGTCACCTTTATCTAGGCAAAGTTAAGCTCTTTCTCCTCTAGTAGTCAGTGCCTCTGCTGGAAACACGTTTTATTTACATCTGGCCATGCCACCTGTACAGTTGTGCAGGTTGTTCACTGCACAAGGTCATCCTGTCCAACAGGCAAGTGGAGGCTGAAATCCACTTCACACTCAACTCGCCAAGCCTCTGGTGAACTCCTCCCCACTGGAAGAGGATACATTTTATAATTCACTCAAAAGTACAGTATGGGTTAGTAATGAGCTTGCCTAAGCCTATTGCCATTGCTGTACTCGGCATCCATCACTGTGACAGATGGAGTATGGGCTCAGCTAAGGTTCCTTCAGTGAGTGAGAAAACAAAGTATTATTGCTGATGAACTGTAGAAAGGAGCAAGGGTTTGGGGGCAGATTTTTTTGTGTAAGTCAGTGTATTGAAATACACTTCAGTTTTTTTTATCTTATGTCTGGCTGTTCAAGTAATGCTTAGACAGGTATCTTTTCCTTAATTACAGGGAAGAATCTGAGAGTGTGATTCCACGGGTGGGCATCAGGATTTGCTGAGAGAGAGAAAGGTGCGAGAAACTTCAAGGCTGTAAAGAGCTTTACTCACATAAACATAGGCTAATAAATTGTATTAAAGTACCACTTTGTATACAAGAATTTAAATCACCCTAAAGTGACATATCACAGAATGAAACTAAGAAAATAAGAAGAGAAGGTTTTGAGTCTGATTTATTTATTTAGGTTCTCCAGTGAGATCAGTGTTTAATCTCATTGGCGATTCATCCAGGCTGTTTGCCCATATCACAATTTACACATGAAAAATGCAATTTTCATATAGGGGCAATTTGCAAGCTAAATTGGCTTCGAGAGTCTTAAAAGTGCTTCAAATTTGTAATTAAAAACTTCTAACAATTTGTGCTGCAATCTGGAGGTATTTTTAAAGCTACAATAAATACATGGATCATCTCACAAAAATTTATGAAATCGTGATTCAAAATTACATACTTACAGATGTCAGAAGGGCTTGCAAGTTATATAGAATCAGGGAATCTCTAGAATTCATAGCATTGTACATAACGTTAAAGATAGCATGGGCTGGGTGTAGTGGCTCATGCCTGTAGTCCCAACACTTTGGGAGGTTCAGGTGAGGGGATTGCTTGAAGAATTTGAGCGCGGCCTGGGGAACAGAGCGAGAACCTGTCTCTTAAAAAATAAAATAAAAAGATAATGTGGACCAATTCTCCTATTTCATGGGTAAGGGAAACTGAGTACCAGGAACTTGTCCAGGGTCACTGAGCTTATATAGGGGCATAGCTAGGATGAGCTCTCAGATTTCCTGGCTTCTGGTTCATTGCTGTTCATTCAAGTACCTATAAGAACAGCCTTCTGTATCCACCGTTGTCTTCAGTTCGAAATCTTGAAGGTAGACTGAATCTTAAGATCTCAGGAAAAGAGAAGGTTTCCAGCACCAAACGCAATGCACTGTCTGATAGGCATGTGATAAATATTTGCTGAATGGAGGAATGAATGACCGAAGGAGTTAATAGCTTCAATTATTTGATATGAAACCAATCAAAGTCCTTTACAGTGGAATTTGGCCTATGTATTTTTCTTCCTTAAATGCAACAAAAAGTATTGGATAAACTTCACGGAAGAGATGAATGTCCATATTATATATTCAAACACTTTTGATAGCATACGGGAAAAATAATTCTTATTCCTTTTAATGTTGTTTTCTGTAAGAGAAGCCAGAACTCCTGACAGAACGGCATGAGGAAAAAACTCAGGATTTGGAATCAGTAGGTCTGTGTGAAAACTAGCCTTGATTCTGCAGGCCTTTCACACCACCGGCCTCAGTTTCCTCATGTAACCTCCTGAGTCTCAGAACTGACAGGAGGATCGAATGAGCTCAGGTGCACGAAGGCACTTGGCAAACTTTGGAACAACAAATGATAACGAGATAAGAGTTAGAAGCTGTGGCAGTCACTGCCAGCCACCGTACTGGGCTGTCTGTGTACATCATCGCGTTTATTCCTCTGAATAGAGAAGAATAGCAAGTGACATGAAAGCAAATTACTTAAGTGTTAGCCAGGGGAGTGATGGGTCAGATTTGCATTCCAGACCAGTTCCTCTTTAGATTGTCTCGAGTGGATTTAGGGGAAACTGGCAGAAAGAAGGTTAATTGTAACAGTGTAGATGATTAAAGGCAGTGGCAGTAGAGTAGATGGGACAGACATGGGGGAGGATTCCAGAACTGTCGAGGAGGTGCAGTGGACGCGGAGACCAAGAGAATGTGGAGGGCGTGGAGAATCAGCCGGTGAGGGGCGACATCCCGGCTGTTTACCCATGTCAGCAGCACAGCAACCTGTGGGATCCCTCCCCGAGTTCACACAGTTGGAAATTGCACAGCTGAGATTTCAGTCCAGGTCTGTCGAACCATGCAGTCCTGCCCTCCATCCTGATCCAACTGTTAGCATGCCCACAATTGTAAATGCATAATGGATTTTAATAAAAAACCATTTAGAATATGAAGGCTTTAATTTTTATGAGCTGTTTGTTTGTAACCTTGAGAAAAACAAAAAGTGCCCAATCTGAAGCCCTCCCGCACATGGTTAAGGCCAGTAGACATAGGCTGGTGCCTCGGGAGGGTTCCTCGCCAGAAGCGTCTGTGTTTCCTGGCTCGGATCTTACACGACTCCAGCTCGTTCCTCCCCGGGCGTTCCGTCCAGCTGGAAATCAGTTTGCTTTGTTTTCATTTATGAGGTTTGTAGATTGAGTAACAGAATCTGGACTGCAGCTTTCGTTGTGTTTTCATGGTGTCGGATTACAAGATTTCTTTTAAACTCACGGTTAGGTTTCCGAATGCATCTTTTGGACATGGTTCTGCACGAGTTCCCATTACTAAGTGATTTCGTTGCATTGGGAACAGTATGTAAAACTGGAATTTTGAAGATTCTTTCTTTTGTCAGTAGTTTGGGAAATGGCAGAACAAACAAGCTTGCAAATCTTTCCTTATACCGGTGAAAGTTAAGGATTCTCATTGCCTTTAAAATAATATAGTGATTGATTTTAGTGCAATATTTTATGTTATTTTAAAATTCAAAGTTTTTTTTGTTGTTTAGTAAAGAGCATTCTATGCCTTAGGATTTTTATCTCTAAAAGGAGGATGCCAGCAGTACCTTCCTAACAGATTGTTTTGAAAATTGAGGTATTAATGAATTAATTAACATAATGTGCTTAGAACCCAGCCTGCCACAGTGAGAGAGTTCAATATGTTAGCTATACTTTTCCTTTTCTATTCTTCCCTGTTTGGCAAACTCCTATTCATCCACCAAGACTCCGCAAAGCCCTTCTTTTGAGTGTGAAGCACTCCTCTGTCCTTGCAGGGTCTGGGTCAGTTGTCACGTTCATCATATAATATTTAACTGGTGATTTCTCCATCACACAGAGAGTGCTTTCTTATTTTATTTTTGTACCTCTTCTGGGTCCAGCATGGTGCTCTAGTAGAAACTCTTTTTTTTAAATGTAGAGACAGGATCTTGATACGTTGCCCAGGCTGATCTCAAACTCCTGGGCTCAAGTGAACCTCCCACCTCGGCCTCCCCAAAATGCTGGGATTACAGGTGTGAGCTACCACACCTGGCTTGAACACTCTTAAATTCTGGTTGACAGAATGTATGACATGTTCATTGGAATTGTTTTTAAAGGTGTAATATGACCATGAGGTTGAGGGACCCTTCGCCAAGTAAATATTTGACTCTCTAAGCTTTATCGATAAGGTGCTAAAAATAAAAATAAATGTTGATCCATTTTTCTTAAGTTGGAGTAGTAGCAATGTCATTATTCTGGATATTAACAGATCCAGATCCTGGTCTGGAGTGCACCTATTACACATTTGGCAAATCACCTAAACATTCGAGGGCCTTCGTTTCCTCGGGGAAAGAATAAAATTGTTCTTGAATGATGCCCCAGGTCTTCTGGCAACTGAGGCATTACATCTTCTCGCTACCCTTCCCCTTCAGGCCTTGGGCTACTGTGGTGATTGGCAGAATAACAGTCATACGTGTCCTCACCACTCTGTGTAACCACGAGGCTGGTTTACAATGAGGGCTTTCAAAAGCGGGCATTTGCGTGTATGAGCAGAAACTGGAGAACACATCTGGAACACATCACAGTGAATTAGGTTATCATTTGTGTTGGTGGCATTTGAAACTTCTGGGATCAGTACCTACTGTATGAATACACGAAGACTTGATGAACGTTCGCCGAGTCAGAAACCAAAATAGTTTCCCATTTGTCCAATTTGAACTTTCTCTCTGGAAAATCTTAATCACTCTGTGAAAGCATAGTTATCCGTGACTCCCTTGACGACTCTGTTACACTTCTTGTTGGGAAGTGCATTGCATATCGTCGGGGCAAATAACCTCATTTTACACAAGATTTAAAAGAAAATCACAAATCTCACTGATTGGGTCCATTCATTATATACACGCTTAATCCCTCCCAGCAGGTCCCACTTGTTTTCATCTAATTCTGAGATGGGAATTTTGTTGTTATAACCTGAGAGCCCTGGTCTCTTTAGCCCTCTAGGCTCATCTCAAAGGTTCGTTCTAAAGCTTTCACTGATCGGTTTCAGACCCCTCATTCTCTCTGGAAAAGTAATCACCATCCTCCCCACTCACCGTCCTCCTCCCTCCTCTACACAGCCACCTTGCACGTACGGTGGTTGTGTACGTGTCTGGGTCCTCCTCTTCCAGTTGGATTCCTCATTAACAATGTAAAAGTGATCATTCCACAAAGTCTGTTTTGTGAGCTGTTTTGGGACACACACGACTTTTATCAATGCCTTCACTTTTCTCTATTCTGAGATGAAAGACAAAGATTGAACTATTTGAAAGATTCTTACATGTGTTTGATTTGGGTTTTTTTGTTTTTGTGTTTTGTTTTCTGATTTTTTTTTTTTTTTTTTTTTTTTTTTTTTTTTTTGAGACAGAGTCTCACTCTGTTGCCTGAGCTAGAGTGCAGTGGCATGAGCCTAGTTCACAGCAACCTCAAACTCCTGGGCTCAAGCAATCCTCCTGCCTCAGCCTCCCGAGTTGCTGGGACTACAGGCACATGCCATGACACCAGGCTAATTTTTCTCTTTTTTGTAGAGATGGGGTCTTGCTCTTGCTCAGGCTGGTCTTGAACTCCTGAACTCAAGCAATCCTCCTGCCTTGGCTTCCCAGAGTGCTGGGATTACAGGTGTGAGACACTGCACCTGGTCTGAATTGTCGATGTCTACTCAGAGGTAATAATCCAGGTAGTCAACACACCATACTGAAAAGATGACTAGATCCCTGTGTTTGGAGTTGTTTTGCCAAAAATGGTGGTGTGATCTTGAACAAAACATTACATTCCCTCTGGGTTACCATCTCTTAATTGGTAGTTGGTGGGCAGGGAGTTGCATTGGACTAAATGATTTTTAGGGTTCTTTTAAACTATGAAACTCAATGTTTCCATGCAGCTATAGAGTATAGGAAGGTAAAACACATTTGCATAAAAAGATAAAAATAGTGTATTTGTAATGTACTGTAATGTGCTATACTCACTGGCATTTGAACATGGCTGGATGACAGGTAACCATTACCCAACATTAGTAAGGAAGGCAGGACTCGTGAATGTGTTGCATCTGGATGCATCCAGAATGCGGAATTAGACATTGTTAGTAGGTTATTTGTGATCTTGGGGTCTGTGGATAATGTGAATTTCAAGGCCTTGGAAACAGGAGGGGGTAGGGGATTTCAGTGCTGAACTAGAAGAATTGGTGAGGAAGAAATTGAAATAAGGTCAATGCCTTAATGGGGTGATGAACATGGGGATATGAAGAGCTGGGCAGATATAGGATATATGTAGAGCAAGGTGGCCACATAGGATATGTGGAGACCAAGGCAGCCATGTAGAATATGTATAGAACAAGGTAGCCACACTGAGTATGTGGAGACCAAAGTAGCCATATAGAACATGTGTAGAAGAAGGTAGCCACACAGAATATGTGTAGAACAAGGCAGCCATATA
>RJWJ010037501.1:0-15506 GCA_004363605.1 Indri indri | reverse complement strand
CTAGGAGTGCCAGATGAATGGGATTTAGAGAACCATGTTAACCAGAAGCACAGGGCGTCAGTGCCAGGGGAGTGGGGGAACCTAGTCACGCAGGACCCAGGAATCAGAGCAGCATCGCGAGTCTAACCCAGGGGTCAGGCTACGGGCCAGTGAGACTTCTCATGTTGCCTTCTTTTCACAGGAGCGGAAACCAACCCCTGGGCACAGGCAGCGCGCAGCAGAACAGAAGCGGCTCTCTTCAGAGAGCAAACGCAACCTTCACGGAAGTTCAACTATTTCTTTGCAGTAAAAAGAATATAAACAGAAATACGGTAAGTCCTCAATGTTGTCAATGAGTTCTCAGAAACTGTCACTTTAAGCAAAACAATATAGAATGAAACCAGTGTTCCCATAGGCTAATTGATACAAACAAGAGTTAAGTTCCTACTGCATATTTCTGGTTACAAAAAAAAATCACCAAACTTCTAAATAAAGACCAAAACACTTTTACTATTAAACACTGAAATAAACGTGAGCCATACACACATTTAAGAGAGACTAATAAAAACAAGATCACTATTTACCTGCTGATTCCAGTTTATGGTCTCGGGTGCCCAGAGCCTGTCCCAGCAGCTCAGGCCGCAAGGCAGGCACCAGCCCTGGGTAGGAGGCCATCCCATTGTAGGGAGCTCACACACACCCACTCACTCACACTGGGACAATTCAGACCCGCCAATTCACCAAATGCGCACAGCTTTGGGATGTGGGAGGAATCTGGAGTATCCTGAGAAAATCCACAGATATGGGGAGAATGTGCAAACTCCTCACAGGCAGGGGCCCCCACCAGGAATCTATTTTTTTTCCTCATCGACATTATAAGGAAATGACTGTCAATGAAATGACATTATTCAAGGACCTGCTATAGCATCAGCATTCCAACACAAGGAGGAATGCCCAGGGCAATTCAGTCAAACAGTCAAGCAATGGCATTTAAAAATCATGAAAAAGTTTTCAGGGTTTCCAGGAACCTTTTCTGCACTGTACAGGTGGCAGGCAAGTAGGGGTAATGGCTTCATGGAAATCCTCGAGGAAAAAAAATGAAGAATAAATTAAGGGGCACAGAGGAACACCAGTTGAAGAAGATGTAGAAGAATTTATTTATATATCATACAAAACTATGCTTGCACAAGTTAAGAGATTTTCAAGGGTGATTTTTATCTTATTTGCAAAGGCAAATGGTGTTGACTGACTACCCAAAGGCCATGCCGATACTACTTCCCACAACAGAGATTAAGAAGCCAGTCACCTGCACGGAGAAGAGGTCATCTGACCAGACATAAACAGAGGTGACCTGAGAAAGCTTCCATTTTACTGACCGCATGGGGACAAACTGACATCTTGTTACTTATCCCCTTGCCTCAAACATGAACATGACTGTCCTAGCAGTAGCTATTTTGTTACCACCAGAGAAAGGCTAAAAGAATTGGGTAGAATCCTCTATGATTTCACTGAGTCACGGAACCAGTATCTTCAAACTTCTTTGATTATGAGTAACAATAATAAAAACATATTGTTATCAGGTTTCCTGTTACTTACAAGTGAATGCAATGCTGATTCAAATACCAATTCGAATTCCAAACATTTAAACCCTGTAGAAGACACAGCACCATCATATGCCTAAATGTAAATAGTTATTCCTGAATGGCAGGATCATGAGAAATCTTTATTTTCTTCTTTTCTTACCTGTGTTTTCTAAATTATTATTATTCTATGAAGCTTTATTTGATTAAGCAGAGATTAGTAATGAGTCTTCATTTGACTTCAATATAGCTATGTCAGCCTACTTTAACATAAAAGAAAGATTTTTTAAAAATAGAGAGGCATGCCATGATGCTGGAAAATAAATCTCAAAATAAGAAGCCAATTTTCTACTTAGAAAGCTATAAATTCAATATGTTCCCATCAAAAAACATGGGAAATGTAATGCAACTTGACATGCTGATTCTAAATTTCATCTGGAAGAAGATATACCAGCCAATAACATCTCGAAATGGAAAAAAAAAAAAAAAATCATGAGAAAGTTCCTGTCCCACAGTTTTCTAAGCCCAACAGATAACTATCAGTAATTGACCCAGCACCGAACTATACAAGCATGGATAAACAGGGAAATTATTATATAATTTCTAGAGGCCCCAGAATGAGACCCATGCACCTAAGGTGCAGGAGGCATCTAAGGAAGAATTGGCTTTTCATCCCTGTGGCTCTGGTCAGGGCCGGCTGTATTCTTACATGACTTCATTTCCGGGACACAAGGGAGGGCAGCTGACCCAAATCTGAGCTTTTTGGACTGAAGATCAAAAGAATGAGGCTGAGTAGACAAAAGGCTCAGGAACCATTTAGAAAAAGACAGTATATGGTGAGAAGGAATCATGAAGCCAACATGTAGAAAAGAGAAGAAATAAGAAATGGAGAGAAAGAAAAAGAGAAAGAGAATGAAACCTGATGGTATCTGAGTCCCTGGCCATAGCTGTCCCCAAGGCCTACTCACGTTCCTGTCTGTCGTTCTCAGGAAACGCCCATCCTCCTAATAGTTACCCCATTTAGCTTAAGCTCACTAAGCTGGGTCTTTTTCACCTGAAGTCAAGAAATTCTAATTACGCATTGGTAAATTAGGACATTCAGTTGTATTTCGAATCACTGAAAAATGGCAGAACTGGCTGATAAAAGATGTTGGGACACTCATTTTACATCAGAAAAAAATTAAGTTGAAGTTCTAGCGCACATCTTACGCAAAAATAAATTCCATAAGGATCAAAGACCTAACTCTAATATGAAAGAAACTGAACTAAGGAGTCTAGAAAAAAAAAAGTGTTTGTTTTTAATACTGAGGTAGAGAAGGCTTCGCTAACTTAAAAAACCAAGAAGCTATAAAGAAAAATAAAGAATTAATGACACAAAGCATTATACTTTCGCATAATGATAGATACTGTTTAATATAAATAAAGTTTAAAGAATAAGCAACAAACTAGTAGAAAATAATTTGCTACACTTAGGAAAGAATTCCATGTATATAATATAAATATAAACAAATCAATAGGAAGTACAGAAAAACAGCAAAGGGATAAGAACAAGCAATATGGAAAGGTGATAATACTAATATCAAGAAACAAACACCAAATGCAAACCAAAGTAAAAGTCCAAAGTTCGGGGTAACTGGTTTAACTGCTTAAAATCATAGATCTTTAAAGCATTTTATGTAACTACTGTATATTATCATGAATTTCTCCTCCTGTGCCCTTTATCCTTAAAATAATAAGGAAATCTAATGTTGGCCGTAGGTAACCCTGGAGGATAGCTCGATACAGAATTTCCTCCTCTGCCCCTCAGGTTTCATTGGAGGCATCAGCATTAGCAGTTCTCCTCTGACCAAATGAAAGTTTATTAAATGATTTGAAGTGTTAACTCTCTGGTTCCACTGAACACAATTTAGATTCCGTATCTCTTCAGTGAGCATAATCACAGCCTCTGGGGGGAAACTATCAGAAAAAAAATTAAATCTATATTAATGCCCTAAAATTGAAAAAAAAAAAAAAAAAAGATTTAAAGAATATGTGTAGCATTTCTTTGTAATTTCCAAAATTATTTTTCTACATTAAGAGTGGGGGGTAGATTCAACACATTCTTCCAGTGTTTAACACACCCCTCCCCCAGGGCCTCAGGTACTTCATGAACTTAAAGTATTTTTGTACATTTAATTAAAGAAATTGATTATTGTGACATTATACATTAAAAAATGAATATAAAACAAACTATGTAGTAAATCTTTTAATTTCAAGTTACAGCTGAATTCTAAGAAGCCACAATTCTGATATTTTATTAGATTTCCCTTTTATGTATTTTCTAGAATTTACATTTATAACAGATTCTACAGCAAAAATGCTTTCATTAGAAAAGATTACCATACCCCTGTCAGAACGGCCACTATTAAAATATTAAAAAACGACAGCAGTACAGATGTGGTAAAAAGGGAACGCTTACTCACCGTTGGTGGGAATGTAAGTTAGTACAACCTCTATGGAAAACAGTATGAAGATTCCTCAAAGAACTAAAAGTAGACCTACCATTCTGTGTAGCAAACCCACTATGGGGTATCTACCCAAAGGAAAAGAAGTCACTGTGTCAAAAAGACAGCTGCACTCTTATGTTTATAGCAGGACAATTCACAATTGCAAAGATATGGAATCAACCTAAGTGCCCATCCACTCATGAACAGATAAAGAAAATGTGTTATATATGCTATGGAGTACTACTCAGCCATAAAAAAGAATGAAATAATGTCTTTCACAGCAACTTGGATGGAACAGGAAGCCATTACCCTAAGTGAAGTATCTCAGGAACAGAAAAACAAAAACCACATGTACTCACTTATGAGTGGGAGCTGAATAATGTGTGTACATAGTCACGCAGAGCAGTATAAAGCATAGTCCCCAACCTTTTTGGCACCAGGCGGAGCTCAGGCAGTGACGCAAGGATTGGGGAGCGGCTGCAAATACAGATGAAGTTCTGCTCACTCACCCACCGCTCGCCTCCTGCTATGCGGTCTGGTTCCTAAGTTTCATGGAAGGTTTCATGCAAGACAATTTTTCCACGGATGGGGCTGGGTCGGAGGGGGGCCGGTTGAGCTCTGCTGCCCAGTCCATGGCCTGGGGGTTGGGGATCTCAGGTATAAGGGACTTTGGAGACTCGAAAGGGGCAGGGGTGGGAGGAGAGTGAGAGATCAGAAACTACCTACTGGGTACAGTGTATACCATTCAGGTGATGGGAACACTAAAAGCCCCCCCACCATACAGTTCATCCACGTAACAAAAACCCACTTGTACCTCCTAAGTCTATTGAAATAAAACACAAATTAAAAAAAAAAAAAAGAATCAAAATGCCAGCTAACATTTCATTTCAGGAAACATTTCACCATACGTGTTTTAACAGGTATATTTCTGCTTTGATCAAGGAATAAAAAGCAGGTGAATTAACAAACATATGACATAGGTCAGAAACAATGCGTGAGAGGAAAACACTTATCATACTAACTCCCCATGGTTGTGCTGTTTTAAGTGCAATGAAGAATGGACTGTCGGATTTGTGCAGTTAGTATTACTACACAGAACCCCATAAAAATCACGTATGTTTTATTCACCACACACCTTATCTCAACACCCTGATGAGTCCTAAGAGTATGAATCTAATAACTCTATTTATCTAAAATAAAATACTGTTTTTTAAAGTTCATGAAAAATAGAAAGCTTTAATTTCAAAATCAAATCACTAACCCTGGGCGCATGAAATCACTAAGATATTAACAGAATATATATGACATGTACAGTTTAACTGGCAGAGAATCAATATGCAACCTAACAAGTATTGTGTGTCCACTAAAAACAAAATAAAACTAAAAAATAAAGTTTAGTGGATGAAAACAAATGCAACCTAAGATTTTTGCGTTGGTTTTATTCGGGGTAGAGGTGGGATGTGGGGGAGGCAGGAGGAACCAGCGGGTGTTGAAGAGTGTGCGATGACTACAACATTCTGGAAAAGTCACATTGACTAAAAGCTGTATTAGCCATGTTAAAGAAACAGGTACCTGTCTTCTTGGTCAAACAGTCCAGTTAAGTGATTTAGGTTGGCTGCTCCTTTGTGAAGAGCTCAGTGACCACCATGATGCTGAGGTGAGAGGCACTTAGAAATTCTAAAGGAGGCCCACCCTCTGTTTATCTAAACACATCGCCCTCTATTGCTCTGACTTCTTCCACTTACATCCACTCATCCATTCACTCCCTCGCTCGCTCACTGAAACAGAGCAAAGCTGAAAGGGTTTAAGAAAGCCCTGGGCAGGGAACACAACCCAGTCCTTGGGTACCAGGAGAGTCTCTTTCCTGGCCTGGCTCCAGCTCTCACTCCTACATCAGAGCGTGGATTCCCCTAAGATCAAGTCCTTAGTCCTCTGCTCTGGAACTCTCCCACTCGCTCAGCATTTCATCCATCATTTCCACCAACACCCACAGAAAAATACTCCATTAGTGCTTTATCTCCCTCACGTCCAGCCCCATAATTCTTCCCGAAGTGCTTAATTCCCATCATAATACTCCCTTTGCAGGCCTCCAACATCTAAACAGAAATGCTTTTCAAACACACTGAAACGAGATTTTGTCCTCGCCATGGTATTCCATTTTTTGTTTCTTTAAAAATCCGACATGCTATATTCTATTCAAGTAAACTTGGCATTTACATTTTCTTTCTGGACAGCGTGGGAGTTACGGACTTGGCAGTGACGTAGGGATTGAAGACGGATAAGGGACAATAAGGAAGTGGACACTATAATCAAGCTAATCTTAACAAAATGGGATGAAAAAAAAGTAGGGCAAAAAACCTCCTCTCAAAATAAGAAGAATTAACTCAAGATATGTATGGAAATTCCATTTAGGATAAGAATCAGCGACAGGAAACAGCCAGAAGGGACTATTTGTACTGAAATACAAGCCATTAACTTGAGCCAAGCTAACAGCAAATGACTGCAGTGGCAACTGCTGGCTGCAGATAATTAGTTTAGAACCTATTTTAACATGAATATTTTATCGTGCAGCACAAAACTCGTTATGGAGAAGAATTAGCAGGACATCTGAAGGCTCTGGAGAGGTGATCTGTCAGGCCCCAATAAAGAGCCTTCTAGAAGAAAGCAGGTTTAGTGATTCAGCAAGACTGGATTTCATTAAAGTTACAACAATCCATTAAGAACATATCTGGTGACAAGTTAAAGCATACAGGTACCAAGCTGCACTGCGACAACTTCACTATGGGCAACAACTGACAGGAGAAATGAAGTTAGTGGAAAAAATCATCTCAAGTGATTATAATTTTCCAAGTGATGCACACATCCTATTTCTATCAGAAACAACCTCATACATCTGGCCAATTCTCTCAAAAAAGCATACATACCTTACACACAAAAGGTGAAAAATTTTAAATTTTTAAAGTAAAAATTGCATTTTGCATGCTACGTAGGAGTATGCCAAACTGGAATTTTTTTATTTCAAAAATATTTATATTAATATATTGAGCATGTAACAGCTAACAAACATGGTTAAGATTCAGATTCTTACGTGCATTATCTCATTTAATCCTCAGAATGAGGTGGGTACCGCCACTGTCCTTATGTTTTAGGAGCCAAAATAGCAACATGATGCCAAAGTAAATAGGTCTAAAATCATACAGCTGGAGTAGCAAAGCCAAAATTTAAACCCACGTAGTCTGATTCTAAAGTCTCTGTTCTTTCTACGTGTATTTCAAATAACCTTAGGGGCTTCCGAATATATTCTTAGAGGAAGAAGGTAAATGTCTTTGAATTTTATTAAATAAATAAAAATAAAAATTTAGGCATACATATATTACTCAGAAAATTACTATCGTAAAGAAAAAATGTAGCTTAAAAATAAAGTTATAGGTAGGTAATCTTTGAGGTTGACATATGAAATGTCTTACCTGGCAAAATAGTTAACACAAAGCTAATGTACTACTTATCTTCTTAACCAGTACACACTCTGTGACCAGCCAAGGAAAAAGGCATTTTAATTATTGCTGGTTTTTCAATCTATTTAGATGCCTTGGTCTATGCAAAGAATAGTCAAGTCTAGTAAAGTCCCTTAGGCCGATGGGGACTCAATATTTGTTCACTGTTATTTAAATAAATAACTTGCCCAGGCTATTCTGTGTTGTAGAAATTAATTCATATCTCAGGGGGAATTACAGTCTAGATTCAATTTTTCCAATAGTTTCTAATCCAATGCTTTCCCAAATATTTTCTATCCATAGCAGTCTTGCAGGTTTCTATGTTTCATGACATACCACTATACCTAAGAGAAGCTAGAAAATGAGGCATCTTATGATTGCTAATCCATAGTTTTGAGTCCACAAATACTTACTACATGTCATGTGCGAGGCACAGGGTTATATAAAATTAGTAAAACATAATTTTTTGCCTATAAAGATCTCACAGTATAATTGAAAATACAAATGTCTAAATAAAAAATAGTAATATATTGTAATGATCATTACACAGAAGGAGCCACTAGGATAGGAAAGAGAAGACAATCTCTGAAAGGTCAGGTGGGGCTGTATTGATGAAACATGATATGCAGAATGCCACAGGATGCCTATAGCAGGAGGCCTAGGAAAGGACAGGTTCGAGTATGGTAATAAGGAGAAAAAGACAATGGCCACAAAACCTAAAACCTGAAGCGAGCCCTGTGATTGGCATTCTAACACATGGTGATTTTGTTAAAGAAAAAACGTCAATTTAGTAGTATTTTGAAGCATGGATAAGGCCGGTGGGTACAGACACTGCCCCAGCACTTGATGAAGGCTGGAAGGAGCAGAGCAATAGACTTCTCTACCAGAGATCAATTTATTTTGAAATTGACAAAGATGATAACAACGATTCTATTTTTGGCCTAGAGAGAAATTTGGAATTTAAACACATATGATTGTTCTGTTGACATTTACAAGATTCTTGACACTCAAACCATATTAACAAGAAAGATTTCTAGAAAATAGTATTAAATTATTGCAAGATAAAACATAAAATTTCATCTATCTACAGTAGCACAGTCTATGAAGATTTTACTGCTCTCAGGAACAGGCCTGGGCTGTCATGTTACCATCTTCCTATAGATATTACCACCTAACACGAGATATAAAATATGACTTAAGAAAAGCTAATATACAGAAGTCTAAATTTATATAACAGATAAACTACGAAGTTATTCAACACATAAATTGAATTCTTCACTTTCAAGATAGCTCACCTATCCATTCCTCCAAACAGCATATTTCATAAGAAATTTACATGATAAGATTTATGTAAAATTTTTATTATCTATATTACATAAAATAAGAATGCTTATAGAGCTACATAAAATTCACTTATCAGGTAAAGTACAAATTTATGCACCTTAGAATAGACATGAGTAGAGGCAGGAGGCACTGGTGACATGCTACATGAGAGATAGAAACCTACTGCAATTTCAAATTCTCCAACAGCAAAATAAAACCCAGGATCACCTCTCACTGCATTGGTAGCAACGGAAAATCAAATTGGGTAATACTGTCTGTCTCTTCCCTGGCTGCCATCCCTCATTTCTGGCTCCCACTGTCTGGCAAAAGGGGAGAAAAATTAAGGGATAAAGTCATATTTGAGATGAGCCTTGAGAGACAAATCAGATTTTATTGAGCAGAAACACAATGAGGTTAGAAAGGAGAAAGGATTTTAGGTAGAAATAAGAGAAAATGCAAAGGCATGTAGGTGGCAAGGACACAGAGCTTGAGGAATAGCAAAGTATTAATAGTTCAGGGAATGAAATGGGAGGAAGCAGAGGGAAGAGAAGATAAGGGCTGGAAGAGTAGACAGGTGGCACAGTCAAAAAGTCTTGAAAGGAAAGTAGCATATTTAGAACATTATTTTGGGACTACTCAACACATTCTATAAGAGCAAGAGACGGGGAATTTATTTAGTAGAAAATAGACATAATCCATGTGTGAGATAGCGAAAGGCCAGTTGGGACACAGGAATAAAAACTGATGTAAATTACAGACACATTGTAATTAATAACACCCTTTCCACATATATCATGCTTCATAAGACACTGCATGTCCATTATCTTATTTGATTCTCTTAACCATCCTATAAAGTAAGTGGGATATATAATAACAGTATTCATTATTTCATTAATAAAGAATCAGTGCCTGAGATATTGTCACTTGCCCCTCGTAAATGGCCAGGGTAGTAAGTACTGGGGCCAGGTGCATGTTAACCGAATGATCCTTCAATGATCCAAAAAGCAAATGGATCAGACATGAGAAAAGGTAAATTTAAAGGAAACTTTAAACAGTAAATATACCCATTAATGGCTAAGAGGCATCTTCATTGCAGAAACATTTAAATGTGAGAAATATGATTTTTTTCTATCAAGAAAATATGGTGCCTCATACATTGCAGAAGACACATGCCAGATGCTGCGAATACCGTGGCAGATACATCCATGCAGCCTGATCGTGCTGATTATACACGTGTGATCCTTTCTACCACTGATTGGGGGAACCACCCCTCTTCACTACCTCCATCCTGTCACCAGAGAGTCTCAGTAAAAGCAGCCTGCAATACCTGTCCAATCTGCCATACGTTCCTGGAGGTGGCTATCGTTGAAACGAGGTAATGCTTAATGTATCTGGCTTTTGAAGTAATTTCAAATATCAATAATTATGGCTCAATCTCCCTAACATGTTGGGTATTAATAAAACACCTGCAGTTAAAAATGTCTCAAATGTTTGCTAGACTGTAAATAAGAAGTACCTTTTTGTTTTTACATGACAGCAGTAACACAGAGACGGCTTCAATGATTTCTTCCCTGTCTATTAAAACAGCTTTGAAGAAAGGCTAAAACACTTAAGATGCAATGTAAAAAAATGCTAGCTGACACATAAACCAATAACTCTGCCTCAAGCTTAGAGAAGCATCTTTATGAGGTCTGAAAACCATGGTTCAATTGAGCTATTTTTTTCCATTTCTGAAATCAGAGGTTCTTAATGATATAAAACAATCGCAATGTCATGCCGTCAGAATGCAACGTCTTATTACTTTTTATATTCAATCAAAATGCCAAATGCCGTTCACAATACCATTATTCCTGAACCATGAAAACATATTTATATTCATTATTATTATTACTTTTAAAGATGTCCAAAATGATCTAACTCCATCTTCTCATGAAGACTCAATAAAATAAAAAAAAATTAATTTCCCTCTCCACTCCACAAGTCAGAAATGGATATACTCCCTGCTGTTAATGAGGTGATAGCAACACTACTGCTATATTACTAATGCACTCACTTAATGACTTATTTTTTTCTTGGTAATCACTGTAACAACAGTAACTCATCCCAAACTTCAGCATTTTAACACAGGCATATTATTTTCATTCCCCTATTTAGTTTGCTTACCTCTTAGACAAATTTAAATGAATGAAAATCAGCTAGATTACAGGTGGTATAAACCCTAAAAGAAACACCATATGGAGATCCATATGCTTTGGCACTACGTCAGCATGTGACAGAATCCTGGAATTTAACTTCAGAGCAACTGACATCCCCTTTGTATCAATTCTCTGTACTGGTGCTCTAGAACATTCACATTTTAAATTTTGTGTTAACATATTACACACTTAACTACTGAATATAGTAAATCAAAATGCACAGCAGTTACATTTCTCCTTCCAAAAAGTAAACAGAGCAATTTCAAAACAACTAAAATTACAAAAACATTATTTCATTGTACTCTAGACCAGAAAAATAACATGATGAAATATTCCTTAGGAAGAGAAACCTCCAAATAAAAAAAAAAAACCAAATGACAAATTAGCAAGTATACAACCATATACACAAACTATATACAACAGTATAGTTAATGGCAGCTGTGCAACTGAGAAGTATGTGACATCCAGGCATTTATCATACAGCAAGGATCTTTTATGACATGTAACAAATGATTAATTAGGAATCACGCTTTGTATCACACTATTTCTTATAAAATTATCAGGAACTACCACTCTGATAGTATAATGTATTAGCATCAGAGTTCAACCAGAGAAGCAGAACCAGTAGTAGATGTATATATTAAGAAATGCATTGCGGCCGGGCGTGGTGACTCACGCCTGTAATCCTAGCACTCTGGGAGGCCGAGACAGGAGGATCGCTTGACCTCAGGAGTTCAAGACCAGCCTGAGCAAGAGCAAGACCCTGTCTCTACTATAAATAGAAAGAAATTAGCCAAACAACTAAAAATAGAAAAAAAAATTAGCTGGGCACAGTGGCGCGTGCCTGTAGTCCCAGCTACCCAGGAGGCTGAGGCAGGAGGATCGCTTGAGCTTAGGAGTTTGAGGTTGCTGTGAGCTAGACTGACACCATGGCACTCTAGCCCAGGCAAGAGAGTGAGACTCTGTCTCAAAAAAAAAAGAAAAGAAATGCATCGCAAGCAATTAGCTTAGAAGACTGTGGGAACTAACTAGGTAAGTCCAAAATCCACAGGACAGGCTGTCAAGAGGAGAGGCTCTAACTCTCAGGCATGAGCTGAAGATTCTAACCACAG
Source organism: Indri indri (assembly GCA_004363605.1). Classification (NCBI taxonomy): domain Eukaryota; kingdom Metazoa; phylum Chordata; class Mammalia; order Primates; family Indriidae; genus Indri; species Indri indri. Next base: position 3,337 of record RJWJ010037501.1, on the reverse strand, counting down.
ATGGAATTTCTTCTTCAAGGAAGCTGCTTTTAAGACCTTTTACTGATGGAATCAGGCCCACTCAGATTATCTAGGAAATCTCCCATACTTGAAGTCAACTGTTTATGGACTTTAATCATATCTACAAAATACCTTTGCAGCAACACCTAAATATTAATAAGTGTTTTACTTAATAATTGGGGACTGTAGCCTGGTAAAGATGAGGTATCCAAATGACCCTCACAGGTAATAATATAGAAGATGGCACCATGTCCATCTTCAGTGCCATTCTGTAGCATTAGAGAACTGTGGACAGCACTTTTGCGACTGCATCTCAGTGAAGTTTCAGTGCTCATGCTTGTCATTTTTTCCCAAAATTCATAAAAATGGATGATAAAAGGAAGTGTAAAAAGCCCTATACTAATAATACTGTTGGTGGTAATAAAACACGGTAAGGCCATTAACTCTTGAGCAAAAGCTAGATGTCATTAAATGTTAGATTTGCTCAGAGATATAGATTTTATAGTCTCAGACTTAGAGCTATATTTTTCAAAAAAAAAACTTTACTATTTAAATTCTTGCAGGAAGAATAACTTTGTTATTGTGAGCTATGGCCATAAATGTATAATAAAACAAGCCTAAACAGGGGCTAGTATTCAATCCCACAGAATACAATACATTCTGCTATGAAAGGAGCTGGGGCTACAGTTAAAGATTCGGATTTACAGGGTACCTACTATGTGCCTGACATTCTGCTTGGTCCTGAGGGCACAGTAGTACACAAGAGAGACATGGGGCCTGCCCCCAGAGAGCTTACTTAGTAAATGTAAATGATTTACTTTCCCCTGCCAGTGTAGGGTTGTTTAATACCTAATGAAAGTCACAAGATTTTCACAACAAAGAATATGGCTTCAATATAAATACAAAAATATCTTACAACATATAAGTTTTAATTCATAAGAAATATCCAATAGAGAAAAAAAATTCATTGATTTTGTACCACTTAAGGTTATGGGAGGTATCAGACAAATCTCAAAATTAAAAATGGCACGAAACAAAAACGACAAAGAGAAATGCAAACCTTAACAAACTGTGCCATATGATAGATTCAAAGTCATATTAAGAGGCAAAAAAGGTTACCAGACTGTTATGTAATGAAAATCTAGGCTGAAAACTGACAAATGCCAAGATTTCTTGCACTGTCAAAATACATGTACAGGCATACCTCATTTTACTGGGCTTTGCTTTATTACATTTTTAACGAATTGAAGATTTGTGTCAACCCTGCGTCAAGCAAGTCTATCAGCACCATTTTTCCAAAAGCATGTGCTCACTTTGTGTCTTGTTTTGGTAATTCTCACATTGTTTCAAACTTTTTCACTATTATTATATTTGTTCGGTGATCTGTGATCTTTGATGTTACTATACTACTATAATTGTTTTGGGACGCCTCAAACCACATCCGCATAAGACCACAGATTTAATCAATAAATCTTATGTGTGTTCTGCCTGCTCCACCAACCTGCCATTCTCCTGTCTCTCTCCCTCTCCTTGGGCCTCCCCATTCCCTAAGACACAACAATATTGAACTAAGCCAGCTAATAACCCTACAATGGCCTCTAAGTGTTGAAGTGAAACGAAGAGTCCCACTTCTCTCACTTTAAATCAAAAGCTAGAAGTAATTAAGCTTAGTGAGGAAGGCATGTCAACAGTCAAAGTAGGCCAAGAGCCAGGCCTCTTGTGCCAAACGGTTGGCCAACTTGTGAATGCAAAGGAATAGTTCTTAAAGGAAATTAAAAGTGCTACTCCAGTGAACACACAAATGATGAGAAAGCAGAACAACATTATTTCCAAAATGGAGAAAGTTTTAGTAAAGTTTTAGATAGAATATCCAACCAGCCCCAATATTACTCAGACAAAAGCCTTATCCAGAGCAAGGCCCTAACTCTCTTCAATTCTGTGAAGGCTGATAGAGGTGAGGAAGCTGCAGAAGAAAAGCGTGAAGCCAGCAGAGGGTTGGTTCATGAAGTTTAAGAAGCCATCTCCATAACATAAAAGTACCAGGTGAGGCTGCAAGTGCCGATGTAGGACCTGCAGCAAGTTATTCAGAAGATTTAGCTAAGATCACTGATGAAGGTGGCTACACTGTGCAACAGGCTTTTAGCCTAGATGACACAGCCTCATATTGGAAGAAGATGCCATCTAGGACTTTCATAAAGGAGAAGTCAATGCCTGCCTTCAAAGCTTCAAAAGACAGGATGACTCTGTTGTTAGGGACTAATGCAGTTGGTGACTTGAAGTTGAAGCCAATGCTCATTTACCATTCCAAAAATCCTAGAGCTCTTAAGAATAATGCTAAATTTACTCTGTGTTCTATAAATGGAATAACAATGCCTAGATGACAACACATTTTATTTATAGCATGGTTTACTGAGTATTTAGAGCCCACTGTTGAAACCTACTGCCCAGAAAAAAAAATTCCTTTAAAATACTACTGCTCATTAACAATGTACCTGGTCATCCAAGAGCTCTGACGGAGATGTACAAAGAGATTAATATTGCTTTCATGACCACTAACACATTTATTCTGCAGCCCATGGATCAAGGAGTAATTTTGACTTTCAAGTTTTATTATTTTAAGAAACACATTTTTTAAGAAATACTATAGCTGTCACAGACAGTGATTCCTCTGATGGACCTGGGCAAAGTAAATTGAAAACCTTCCGGAAAGGATTCACCATTCTAGACACCACTCAGATCATTCAGATTCATTGGAGGAGGTCAAAATACCAACATTAACAGGAGTTTGGAAGTTGATTCCAACACCTGTGGATGACTTTGAGAGGTTCAAAACTTCAGTAGAGGAAGTAACTGCAAATGTGGTAAAAACAGCAAGAAAACTAGAATTAGAAGTGTGGTTTGAAGATGTGACTGAATTGCTACAATCTCATGATAAAACTTGAATGAATGAGGAGTAGTTTCTTACAGATGAGCAAGGAAAGTGGTTTCTTGAGATGAAATCTACTCCTGGTGAAGATGCTGTGAATGTTGTTGAAATGAAAGCAAAGGATTTAGAATATTACCTAAACTTAGTCAATAAAGCAGTGGCAGAGCTTGAGAAGATTGATTCCAATTTTAAAAGAAGTTCTACTGTGGGTAAAATGCTAGCAAACATCGTCGCACAATCTTTCACGAGAGGAAGAGTCAGTTCACGTGGAAAACTTCATTGTTGTCTATTTTCCGAAATTGCCACAGCCACCCCATCCTTCAGCAATCATCACCCTGATCAGTTAGCTGCCCTCAACATCGAGGCAAGACCCTCCAACCAGCAAAAAGACTCACTGAAGGCTCACATGAT
>RJWJ010037500.1:0-15603 GCA_004363605.1 Indri indri | reverse complement strand
TCTTAGTATCATTTATCACTAAATAAGACATTAATTAAATGGGTCAAAATACAATTATGCAAAACACACAAAAAATTGGGATAATATTTACTTGATTCTAGAGTCAAGAGGATGTTTTAAATATAAAATAAATAGAAGAAATTACACAATTTGGAATTCTTTATGGAGTTTATTTTACTAATGTATAGAAATAGAATTGATATTTGCATATTGATCTTTCTTCCTGTTACCTTGCTGAACTCCTTAGTTCTAGCAGATTTTATGTGGATTACTTAGGATTTTGTACATACAAGATCACATAACTGTGCTACTCCTCAAGCCCCTCAAAAAACAGTTTTGATTCTTTCTTTGCAGTCTGGCTGGTACTTGTTTTATCTTTTACTTCCCTGATAATGCTGGCCAGAACTTCAAGTATAATGCTGAGTAAATGTTGTGGGAGCCCAGATATTTGTCCTCTTCCTAATTTTATGGGAAAAGTATAAATCTTTTACCGCTAAAATTGCTATTGTAATATCACTAATATTTTGGTAAATTATTCTTTATTTGGTCTAGGAGATACCATTTATTTGTAGTTTGCTTAGCATTTTTATTGTGAATATGTATTGACTTTTTAAAAAGTTTTTTATGCATCTGTTGTGACGATGATTAAATTTGTGGTCTTTATTTTATTAAAATATTATAGTATTTGAAAAAAGAAAAAACAGGATCTTCAGAAAGGAATGATTGCCACTAAAAACATTAATATGTTGGTAAACATTATTACATTTCCTTTTAGTTTTATTTTTAAAATTTTTTAATGACCAACTGAATATTTAAAGCAATAAAATACATAAAATTAAATATTCTGTGTTATAGTGTTCATAAAATATGTATAAAACTAAGTATGATAAGTGAAGCACAAATAAAAAAGTGGTATGGTTTATATATAATATATAATAAAGCTATTTACTTATGCAGGAAGTATTATACTACACTTGAAGGTAGACTGTGATAATAATGATAATTAATTACAGATATTGTAATTCCTATAAAAGCCACTAAAATGTGAAAAGAAATAACTAAAAGCCAAGAAAGTAGATAAAATGGAATACTAAAATAAATGCTGAATTCAAACAAAATGACTGAGGAGAAGAAAAAATACAGTAACAAATTTTGGAGGTGATCAATATAAAACAGCAAGACTGTAGACTTAAACACTATTATATCAATAGTTTCTAGATTGATATCATAGTCTATTCTAGATAGATATCATAGTCTATTTGAGATTTATAGAATAGGCTCAGTAAATTTAAAAAAAAATGATTGTACTGAACACTCTAGTAAAAGGTAGTGTCAGTCTAAATAAAAAATGTCTTATTTACAGAAATACGCTTTATGTAAAAAGTCACAAACAAATTGGAGGTAGACAGATGGGAATGACCAAGCAAACACAATGCTCAAAAACATCAGATAAAAGAACATTATGAGCCAATATAGTTTCTAAGACAAGTAGCACTACCAGAGATGAAGAGGAATATTGTATAACAATAACAGAATCAATTTATAAAGAAGAGATAATGATCATAGATTGTGATGTAGTTAATAACAGAACTCCAAATACTTTAACTGAAATTGACAGACCTAATAGAAAAACAAAACCAACTAAATCTATTAAATTACTTTAATTTCTGTATCTACTTAAACATGTTATTCACAATCAAAAATATTTTTATGAATCATACTCCAGATCGTGATGATTTAGCCTGTGAATTTGATCAAGCATTTAAAGACTATTCAGAGAAGGAGGAACATTTGTCAACTCATTTTATGAGGCCAGCATTGCCTTGATTCCGAAATCAAGTAAAGACAGTACAAATACATCTCTGTAAATTGATTTATCGATAGGTCTATTGATGTTTATGTTTTGAACACAGATGCAAACAACCATAGCAAAATATTAGGCAAACTAATTCAGTAATATAGACAGTTTATAATTGATAGGCACTTCTTTTGCATATAAAAACTGCAAGTAAATCCTAGTACTTCACAAACAAAATGATTATTCCAGAAATGTGAAGTTGTTTTAACATTTGGCTATTAAAGAATGAATAGAAAAGTCATAGATTCACCTTAATAGATGCAGACAAAGAATTTGGCTTCTTAGCAATATACCAATTGAACACAAATTAAGGAAGAAAAGTAAGTGAACATTTCCTCATCAAATTTAGAAATTTTTATTCAGTCAAGAACATCAAAAACAAACAGCTGTGAAAAATTCTTCAATTTCTAATACTGACTAGGGATTGGATTACTACCTAAAACATACAATGAATTCCCAATATTCAAGAAAAAAGGAACAAAAAATTCAGGAGAAAAATGAGGAAAGGTACACATAAACAATTCACTGAAGCCAGCATAATGAAGGTATTCTCAAACTTAGTAGTAATCATAATTGAAATAAACAATATAATATAGTATATACCTAAGAATGGGAGAGAGAAAGAGAGAGAGAGAGAGAGAGAGAGAGAGAGAGAGAGAGTTTGTATTGCCATGGGTTGGTGACTACAAGCTGATCTGAGAAATCCCATGCAGTGCTCATGGAAGAATAATCACATGCAGCATTTACAGGAAACATTTTAAAAGGATTTAGTAAAATTAATTGTGCATATACCCACTCCTGGCATTTATGCATATATTATAGAAATCCTTATGGACAGATGTAAAGGAACTGCATAAAGAGGTTATTTTAGACTTGTTTTATATATCTATTTATGGCTTAACTAACTGATAGGATTTGAAGAAAACTAAGATGTAGTAGATGCAAATTTTGAAATAATTATTAAGCAGTCAGAAGTAATGAAAAAGGACTATGTGTGGCAGCATAAATTAGAACTTAAAAGTACTATGTTGAAATTTAAAAAGTAACAAAAATGCTGTACAAGATTTGCAGCATGGGACAAGTACACAAAACAAAATCACAAGGAATACAAGAATGTGTGCACATTTAAGGATTTTCATTGAACGTGTAGATGTGGAGGCTGAAGAGAGAAGAGGAGTGGGAATGAGGATCAGGTTGAAGGGCATTAAAAACAAAACACTGAATCAGAGTGGAGCCCTGCATGATCACAATAACTTATTGATTGGACTGCTTAACAAAACTATGTGCTGGATTTGCTTGACAAACATAAATAAATTATATAATGTAACCTGTAAACCTACATTTCTAGCCACATGTAAATTGCAATATGTTGCAATAAACAGAAATAATAGAAGGTGTGAGAGTAACAAGGTGAATCCCTTCTCCTTGGAATTCCCACTTGTCCAAAAGAATACCTTGACGATTACATGTGACCTGTGATACCTGACCGATGTACAAATTGAATTAGAGAGACAGTGACAATTTTTATATGCAAGACGAGTGCTTATCAATTGTAAACTATCTATAATTATCTATAATAAAATTATTCTGTAGATAATAATGAATCATTATTATAGACCAAAATAAATATAAGAAGTGTTAACATTTTCTTTCCAAAGCCCCAAAAAGATTGTCTTGTATAGTTCTTGATTGCACTGACTCCTTTTTAAATATTCTTACTAATGGATGCTTGTGGAATAATAAAATTAAAAACTTGAATGATACAGAAATTGTAAAATGTTTTATTTTTTTCCAGTGGTAATAGTAGTACTCAACACAGTTTTTTTCTTTCTTACCAAAATACAGATTGTGGCTAATGCTCCCAGCAAGAAATGAAGTTAAAAAATTACATAAATATTCCATTTTTATTCTTTCACAATCTTCTTTTGTTAGATTAAATATATATGTACACTTATGGGTGTATATGTAAACAAATATATGTGTATACATACATACTACACAAGCACATGTACATACACACACATATGCTTTCAGTGTGGAGCAACATAAAATTAAACGAAGATTCAGAAGATTTGAGTGTATATGTAAGTTCTCCAAATTACAAGCTTGTGACATTTTCCATATGGATGAATTGCAATTTTGTCATGAATAAATTCGATCATGAATAATAATGATGATATTTCTCTTCCTCAGATAAATAAAGGAGAGAACAGATTTATATGGACATTATTGGAGCATCTGGCCTCAGATATGTGTGACACAAGGATGATTCCGTGAACTTTTCAATTATATGAGTTAATAAAATTATTCCCTTTAATAATTCTCTTGGTTATGATTTAAAATTGAGAACTCAGAGTGATACATAAAAAGTTCCTTCATATTCAAAATTATAAACAACAAATAAATATATTTTGAAAATATTTACTGGTAGAAGTAAATTTGATTGAAATATCTGTCTACTTTCCACATGATGATTCCTAAAATTTATTTTAAAAACTCTTTAATCCACAGCCTCCCCTACTGCATTCCCTTTCAATGAATGAGATAAAAACAACAGTCATCAAGACATAGCTTCATTTAAGGTAGAAAATGTTAAATAATTTATAAAGGTAAGTATATTTGTCTTTAATTCCAGCTTTATTTACACGAAATAATAAAGCTACCATCTGAGAGTCTGAAGGGTAGCAGGAGTTGTAAGTGTGTTTAATGGGCTATAACTCACAAAGTTGCACATGCAATCATATTCACTTTCTAAAGGTGTCAATGGAAAATACTGAATCTGTTACATTGCAAATAGGAAATTGATTCTCATTCTCTCTCTGCTATAGCTTTCAGATTAATTGTCTCAGATGTCCGTTTTATAAAATTGGAGAGCATTGTAGATAGTGACTTAAACTTTTGACATTTTCAGGTATTTAAATGTCTAGACTAATTAGAAGTTCATGTTCAAGTATAGTTCAAAATTTCTTCCTCAGACCCTGTTTAGAGTGAATCATAGCCTGACAACCTGAGCACCTATGTAGTAAAAGGCAGCATGGTCTATTTTTTTTTTTTTTTTTAAATTTCTGCTCACCATCTTCTCTTTTGGCTTCCCAGGATAAGCAAGGTCAATGATTGAATAAGATGGAATGAAAGAAAAGGAGGCAGAGGAATTTTTATTTAATGTTCTTTGTAGTTTTCCTTTAGCTCCTCAACGACTTTCGGCCATTCCAGTTTCTAAATGCCAGCTCTCTTATGGGTTGCGTTTGTAATTTATGTAATACTCTCTGTCCCATTCAAGCTTTCTTCATAGCATCGTTTTCTTATATGTGCTGTATAAACTCAGGCTGAATTGTGACAATGGTCGTTCCCCTGGTGATACGCCATCAGTCACTTCCTGCTTCAAAGGATCTGTGAGTGAAGTTCTTCCAAGACAGTTCAGCCCCATATACCCTCCTTGATGCTCCAATATGCATCGTTGCCCTACATATAAAGAAATACAGGTTGTAAAATACTTTCTCCTCTCTTTCAACAGTGTTGTTACCGCTAGCCTACAACCTTTACTATTCTCTAAGTGAGAAGTAGACATTGGTTTCTCTGTCCCACAGATTCCAGGAAGACTCGGGGCCATGCTCTTTTATGGTGTTCTTTATCAGAATACAGGGGAGAGTCAGTGAGTGTTTCCATCTGGGGGGTATGATACAAGTCTGTACTTTTTCAAGAATGCCTCTGCCTTTTTAAATGGGCTCACTTTATGTCCCTCTCATTTGATTCTGGGGAAATGAGGACACATTACCTTCACCACAAACATGGAATAAAGAAATGCCTGGGAACTCTTATAAATTATCATCAGTCTCTTCTTTGGTTAATCTGTTACTGCTTCTTATAAGGCTAGACAGGAATATGGTTGGTATTTTCATTTGTATCTGTTAGAAATATATTCCTCTGAAAAGTAATCAAATTGCTAACAGTGACTTTAAATCTAAGTCTAGCTGAAAAAGTAAAATTCAAATTATATAAAATTATATATAGATAACCAATAATTGGGTAAAATGATAAAATAATATGTAAATAAATATATACATATATATACACTTATAACCACAATTGGAAACTTTAAATGTAGATATTTATTTGTTTATTTGGGCTTATTTTTTCATCTTACAGGAAGTCAGAAGGTGAGAAGTGCAGCAAAGTTGCGAATGAGTACTTTGTAAACTCTTCCAAAGGGCTTTAGTTACAGTTGAGCTAAAATAATCCGTCAAACAATAATAAAGTTTCATGACCTGGAGTCTTGCAGAGACACTATTTTTGAAGTTATTTTGTTCAGTATATGTTTGTTTGATGTACATGATAAGAATTGAAGGCTATATAATGATCTAATCAATGGACAACCTAGATGTATTGAAGAGAAATTTATGTATGTAATTTTATTTTAATATGAAAGTATAAAAATATAGACTAAAAATTTAAAAGAATATATGAAATTACCAAGTTTTTAATGTTTACCTTTGATTATATTTCCTTTTAAGTTAGCTGTGAGAAGAGAAAAAAGAAATGTCTCTACATCTTGAAAACTGAAAAATAGGACATTTTTTCAAAGCGAAGAAATCAAAATAAAAATGTCAGAGGACAACATGTTGATAGTCCACTCAACTAAATTGTTTCCTGTATGTGGGTACCACTTCAGTGCAGAGAGTTAGTTGATTTCTTTTTGATGGATGCAATTCTTGGTTTCCATAGGCACACGGGGCTATAAGTGTGTCCCCCATCACCCAGATAGTGATCATTGTACCCCTTAGGTAGGTTTTCACTCATCTCCTCCTCCCTGCCCCCTGACTGATTTCCATTGAGTTATACTTCCCTCTATGCACATGTGTGCTCATGGTTTAGTTGCTTATACCCAGTGGAGATTATGCTATTATGGTATTATCCCTTGAGTTTTTAAAATTTAATGAAAGCCTAGGGTGTACCAGGTAATATATAACATATTGGTTCTAAATAGAAAACAAAATTAAGATATTTTTTTTTTTTTTTTTTTTTTTTTTTCCCTGAGACAGAGTCTTGCTCTGTTGCCTGGGCTAGGATGCCTCGGCGTCAATCTAGCTCACAGCAACCTCAAACTCCTGGGCTCAAGCAATCTTCCTGCTTCAGCCTCCTCAGTAGCTGGGACTACAGGCATGCGCCACCACACCCAGCTAATTTTTTCTATTTTTTCTCTTGCTCAGGCTGGTCAGGAACTCTTGAGCTTAAGTGATCCTCCCTCTTTGGCCTCCCAGAGTGCTAGGATTACAAGCATGAGCCACCGTGACTGCCATCAAAACTAAAATATGTTCTCTGTCCTTAGGGAGATCATGTCTAATAGGACGGCGGTCCCCAAACTTTTTGGCACCAGGGAACAGTTTCATGGAAGACTATTTTTCCACCAACGTGGGGAGGGGGTAGGGGGATGGGAGGTGGTGGTGGAGCCCGTTCCCTAACAGGCAACAGACTGGTACCGGTCCGCGGCCAAGGGGTGCCGGACTTCAGTAATAGGGACAAACAAATAAGCTATTATAAATTAACAAAATAAATGTTATCGTGATGGAAATAGAGACTGCTAGTTTCTGAAAAGTGATATTAACATGCAGATTACATTAGAATTAACAATGAGTTTAAATACAAATAATTATTTTAAATACATTAAAAAAAACTCCTTGGAACAAAATAGATGACTAACCACTTACTGCTATTACTACTGCCTACCAAACTTAACCACTTTCTGTGTGTCACACACTATGCTAAGGTACATATAATATAATATATAAGTATATATCATATATTTTATATAATCTACAATTTTATACTATATCTATAATTTTATATTTTGTATATATAATTTAATTTACTGCTCAGAACCATATTTTCATTGACTTACCATTATTAGGTCTATTTTAGAGGGGAGGAAACTGAAGCCCTGGGAGGGTACATGAATTGCTGATACTCTCATAATTATTTAAAGTTGGGATATAAAATCAAGTCTAGCTGAACAAGTAAAATTCAAATTATATAAAATTATATATAGATAACCAATAATTGGGTAAAATGATAAAATAATATGTAAATAAATATATACATATATATACACTTATAACCACAATTGGAAACATGTTCTTTCTCACTAATTGCCACCAAAACCCACTACAGACCCTTTGCTTCTGTCACCACATATCTGGCATATTTTGCTAAGAAAATAACAAAAGAATTCTTTGCATGAGTGGCTAAAGCAGAAACTCTTATATTGTCTGGGTGATTTTCTCAATCTCCTTTATTTGAGTTAATATACTGAGGTTTCTTAATGCGCCACAATTTATTGAATTATCTTGCAGTTTTAAGAGGTTAATAATAAGTTTTAATATTTAATGTTTAATTTGGTGTCAACTATTGCTTAGGAAAAACTCAAACCATTTTCACTCTTCTCTAACACAGCAACAATCATCAACACAGAAGACACTTCTGGGACCAAGTGTGGTAGGGTAGGGGTTCTCCCCACCACCAAGCCAGCAATCAACTCTGCAGCAGACACCAGCTGGGTGTCCTTCAATTCAATTCAGATCCTACCTACCTGGAGATAGTGTCAGATCCGACAAGTGCTCGGTCCCCCAAAATTCTCCCCACTTCAGACACCAGTTGCAATTCACAACTCCTGACCGACCAGTTTAAAGTCAAAGTTCTCATGATTCCCTCTTTGGGTTCTATTAATTTGCTGCAGAGGCTCACAGAACTCAGCGAAGCATTTATTTACTTTTACCTGTTTACTATAAAGGATATTACAAAGGATACAGATGAAGAGATGCACAGGATGAGGTATGGGAGAAAGGACACAGAGCTTCCACACCCTTTTAGAGTATACCACTCTCCAGGAACCTTCACATTTTCAACTACCGGGAAGCTCTCTGAACTCTGTCCTTTTGGGTTTTTATGGAGGCTTCATAATGTAGGCATGATTGAAGTGTGTGTTGAAATGTGATTGGACAAAAAGGGTATGATATAAATCCAGCAAGGCCTGTCTGTTCAGATTCTTGTTGGCCTGTGTGTGCAATGTTCTTCCTGCACGATATGGAGCAGGACCTTCTCTAGCAGGTGAAAGGAGGGAAAGAGAAAGTCAGAGAGAGAGAGAGACTCTGCTTAATTTAACAAAGGCTTTGGGAACCATGAGCCAGGAACTTCAGATGAAAACATATATGTGTCACCAGTGTCTTTGTAGTGATAATTTTTCATTCTCTAAATTCAGTTTAACTTCAGCTCCTATTACATGGTCACATTGGCAGGGATTTCAGTTTATTAGGGCTGAAAGCTCTGTCTCTGTGAATTTGCACTTTAGTTTAGGGAAACTCCAGATCCATTTCCCTATGGGATTTTGGTACTTCTGGAGCCACTTATTGGGATACAGGAAAGGGTTCTTGCTTCTGTTCAGATCCTAAATCCTATACCCTTTCCTGTTGTGACCAAAATTTCCCTGTCTCAAAGGAAGCTATTCCAAATTCTAATGATTTTGACCACCCTTTCTTTGGTTTTCAAGACTTGTAGCCACTTCCTTATTATGAAAAATGTATTTATTTTTCTTCAAAATCTTTTTTTTTTTCCCATCAGAAGCCACTTTAGACTTTTGTTAGAAACTCCCTTCCACTACCATGAGAACTAGAGATGTCCCAGCTGCTGTGCACAGCAATAAAGTTTTCCTTTGGGATGAAGGAAGCAGTGGATTGAGAGGCTAAAATCAATTTCACCCCTGAATCCTCATATACTTTCCTTCTAATTATTTGAAGCAGTGATAGTAAAACATAAAGGGGTATTTCAATGAATTATCCTTCCACAAAGTCATTCAACATTAAATCTAAGCATGCATATAAATGTCTAGTATGTGTTCAAACTGAACTACAACAATAACCAAACCTTGGCTACAACAATGAATGAAGGGCAAGAATCTCTGTCTGGATAGAGCTTACATTGAGTGATAAAGTTATTGTTACCCTTACAGAAGCTAACTAAAAGCAGAAACATTTTCCTCCACTTTCTTGATTAGAAATAATAAGTGCCACAATGGATAAATATTTTTCAAGTGCATCTTTTAAAAGCCGATGACTTGCCTGCTACAGAATTAGAACTTGGCTTTTGTTATTTAAAATTAATTTATTTCACTTCTAATTGACTTTTTCCTTCATTATTCAAACTGTTAATTGCCTGCCCTTTCTATTTAGTTGTTTCCAAATAGCCCTCTCTTTTAAATGTTTTGTTTTGCTTTTAAATTGGTTTCCTTATTCTCATCAGCTTTCAGAAAAGTCGGTTTAGTTACATGCGTATTCATAGAAGGGCAGAGCAATCTTGCCATAAAAACACTCAATTCAGCTTTTAAAATCCAAATAATTTCTGATCTATTTAAAACTTTGATTTTTCTCTCAACTTTACATATCTTTTTTTTAATATTAATTCCCTCTTCGTTTTTCTTCTCCATTTTGATAACATTGATACATTTTATTATTCACTACTTTATCTGCAAAGATGTAAATTTATGAAATTCTTCCAATACATTGCCAATACTACCTTAGTCCATATCTAATTAATCAATGTGTTGAAAAGTATAGTCAAAGAAGATATGTTAAGGTCAGTGTCGAAGTATAATCTTCTTAGGATAGGCATAAAGTATCAACTAATCGATCTGACTCTTTTATGAAGTAGATCTGTGATTTGAATTGACTGCACGTACCATAGAACTAAAAGTAGTTTAAAATTGATGAGGCAATAAGCTACCTGTAAGAGCCCAGATAAATCAAGCACAAATATAACTAAAGGTAAAACTTATGGTAAATTATTAAAATATTAAATATTTTTTGTATTAATATCAGCACTTTTTAGAAACTAGCAGCCTCTATTTCCATCATGATAAGATTTATTTTATTAATTTGTAATCGCTTATTTACTTGTCTTTATCTCCTATTACTGTGGTCTCCAACCCCCAGGTCCCCAACCCCCAATAGTAGTCCATGGCCTGTAGGGACTGGGCCCCAGAGCTCTGCCACCCGCTCCGCACTCCCCATGTCTGTCCATGGAAAAATTGTCTTTAATAAAACATAGGAATCAGGGGACCTCACAGCAGGAGGTGAGTGGCAAGTGAGCAAGGGAAGCTTCATCTGTATTTGTAGCCGCTCCTTATAGCTCCTATCACAACCTGAGCTCTGCCACCCACCAAGCCTCCCACCCCTGACCATGGGAAAATAGTCTTCCATGAAACTGGTACCTTGTGCCAAAAAGGTTGAGGCCCACTGTCCTATTAGATATGAGTCCCATAGGACAGAGAACATATGTTAATTTTGTTTCTTTTTTAAGATGTTTAAAATGTTATACATTACCTGGTACATTGTAGGCTTTCATTAAAGTTTGAAAAATTAAGGGATAATACTATAATAGCCTAATCTCCACTGGATAAAAGCAATTAACTGATTAGCACACATGTGCATAGAGGGAAGTATAACTCAACGGAAATTAATTAGGAGGAGGGAGAAGGTGGGGATGGGTGAAAGCCTACCTAACAGGTAAAATGAACACTATCTGGGTGTTGGGGGCACGCTTATTATCCTGACTCAAGAATTACAAAGGTGATCCTTGTAAACAAAAACATTTGTCCCCTGTAATACTTTGAAATTAAATAAAGAAAAATCATTTTGGGGTGATTTGATGTAAGATAATAATACATAATGATTTACAATAATTTTATACAAGAGACAAATGGAAGTCTCTTCATGCTGTATCTGTGTGGTTTCTGGGTTACACAAATTTTACAGGGTAGTGGCATTGACAAAAATAAATGGAAAGACCTTCTCTAATCCTCCACTAAAATGTGCTTCACCTGTGGATCTCTGATCACTGATGATATTTCCATCCCAGAAAATATAGCTAGGAAGTGCTCAACCATAGGAATCTGCAATTCCAGTGAAAATATCCAAGTCATGTGTCTTTCAAACATTGAGAAAAACAGAGAATAAAAATTATTCTACTATGAAAATGCCATTATTTTCGTTTTGTCTAATTTAAAATATGTATACATTAGCAGGTTTTGGACTGGAAAAGCAAAATACATACTATAGAAGGACACAGAAGAGCATGTGGGTATTATTTTAGAAACAAGTATTTACAATTCTAGAGAGGCTGTTTCACTTCAATTGAACACTTCAGGTGCTAAAACAAGGACTTAGTTCGTCCTTGCCATTGCCTAGAGGGGTTTGAACTGCAGGAGATGAAAAAAATATATCCAAAACATGATATGAATAACAAACTGAATATAGATAAGAAGTGCTTCTTTACTAATCCCAACACAAAGGCTTTGTCCTGCGCTTCTGTTAGAGAAGCACCTATGCCAGTAATATCAAGAGCTTTAAATTAGAATACAGCTTTTGTTACAACAGTGGAAAGAAAGATTAATAAAAAGTAATAGGAATCAAATGTCCTGCTTCTGTGGATCTGGTTCTGCTTTGGGCAAGATAACAAGGAGAATGTTGACATCTGTGATGAAAGTTCAGTGAGCAAAGGCTTTCATGAGTGTGATTTATGGTAGTTGAGACTTCTATGGTGCCTGTCCCCATTCAGTCACGCAACTGAGATTGGAAAATATTATTTTTGTCCTAAAGTTTTTGGAGACAAAAAAAAAATGTATTTGAGAAAGCAGGTGTAAAGGTATCAACTGCTATAGTGAGTTTCTTTAGTTAAGAGATGAGTGGGGACTTTATGCAAAAATATTCAGAATTATGTCAAATATGAAGGGAAATACACTCTTTCTTGTGGCTAAGTCATCTTTTCATTGAGCTCTTTAGGGAGCCAGCCTGGCTACAGGAAAGACTCATTCTGCTTTGCCTTCTGCATGGTAACATATGTTCGTCCCTGTAGGCAAAGGCCTATAGTGATTCAGTTGTGCCAGGACTGGAATAACGGGCTAGGGTCTCTTTACATAATCCCATATTTCTTACAGGCTTTGTTCCTTCCTCTTAATTCTCCGTTCTTTATCTTTGGCTGACTTGTTCAATTTGAAGGTATTGTCTTCAAGCTCTGAGATTCTTTCTTCGGCCTGGGTCTAGTCTATTCTTAAGACTTCCCACTGTGTTTTGCATTTCCTTGAATGCATTTTTCATTTCCAGAAGTTCCATTTTATTTTTTTTTTTAATAATTCTATTTCTTCAGTGAATTTTTCATTCATTTCCTGAAAGTTTGGGGGGGTTTCTTTATGTTGGTTTTCCATTTTCTCTTGTATTTTGTTGAGCTTACTTATAACCCATATTTGGAATTCTTTATCTGTCATTTCAATATTCTAATTTTGGTTGGTTTCCATTGCTAGAGTGCTGATGTTCCCTTTTGGTGGTGTCCTTTCACTGATTCTTCACACTCCTGATGTTCTTTCATGATTTCTTCTCATCTGGAGCAGCCATTGCTTCTTATTTTTGGATTTTCTTTTGTTTAGATAGGGCTATTTCCCCTCACCTCACCCTACGGATGTGTTTGTAGTATATGTTGGGTAAGAATCTTTGGCTTTGCTTGTGGGTGCTTTGACGGTGATCTAGGTTCTGGACAGATGCCTTGGCTTCTGCATGGCCAAGGAAACAATCAATAGAGCAAACAGACAACCTACAGAATGGGAGAAAATATTCACATGCTATACATCAGATAAAGGGCTAATAACCAGAATCTACAAAGAACTCAAGCAAATCAGCAAGAAAAAAAAATAACCCTGTTAAATAATAGACAAAAGACATGAACTGAAGCTTTTCAAAAAAAGATATACTAATGGCCAATAAATATAGAAAAAATGTTCAACATCACTAGTCAGCAGAGAAATGCAAATAAAACCACACGAATATATCACCTAACCTCAGTGAGAATGACTTTTATCAAAAAGTCCCAAAACATTAGCGGCTGGTATGGATGTGGAGAGAAAAGAACGTTTATACACTGTTGGTGGGACTGCAAGCTAGTGCAACTTCTATGGAAAACAGTATGGAGATCCATCAAAAAAGTAGAAATAGACCTATCATTTGATCCAGTAATCCCACCACTGGGCATTTACCCAAAGGGGGAAAAAAAGTCATCTTATCAGAAAGAAACTTGCACTAGAATGTTTATTGCAGCATAATTCACAATCGCAAAGATGTGGAATCAACCCAAGTGCCCATCAATTCATGAGTGGGTTAATAAAATGTGGTTTATGTACACCACGGAATACTACTCAGCCATAAAAAATGAATTAATATCTTTTGCAACAATCTGGGTGGAACTGGATACCATCCTCCTAAGTGAAATATTGTAAGAATGGAAAAATAAATACCACACGTACTCACTATTAAATTGGAACTAACCAATCAGCATTCATGTGCACACACGGAAATAAAACTCAATGGAAATCATGCAGGCGGGAGAAATAAGGAAGGGAGGCACGAAATCATACCTAATGGGTACAATGTACACTATCTGTGTGATGGGCACACTTATAACCTTGACTGAAGCAGTACAAAAGCAATTCATGTAACCAAAATATTTGTATCCCTGTAACATTCTGAAATATAAAAAAACAAATAAACTGAAAAAGGAAAATAAAGATTATTGTTTTGGAAAAAAAAGTTGGGGAATAAGGAGAGGACTGGAAGTAAATTTGTATAATTCTTTATTGTTGAGACGTCTCAAGCCATTTCCTACTGATATGTGTTTATCAGAAATGCAATTGATACCTTTGATCTCCATCTGCTTTTTTTTTGTGTGTCTTTCACTCATGTTTGAGGACTCAAGAGGAGGGCTGTTCATAGGTTCCCTAAAGTCTCAATATAGGGATAAGGGTAATGTAGTGTTTTATGTCAAATTAACCTGTAATTTATATCAGAGTTCTTGGCATGATGCAAAGTACCAAATGACTATGGTAACACATCCGTGTTTCTAACATCAGTGTAAGCATGTGCATCAGGAACACCAGTTTGAGGGTTTCAGACAAAAAGATGAAATGTGACCATTGAAATGGCTTGAGAAGGACATGGAAGCATCAGCAAAAAATGGCCAATGGCCATTTTAAAAGCAATAAATGATCGTTTTTCTCAATCAGATTTGTATGAAGTATTATAAAATAGCTTATTTATGACTTTCTTTTACCATCACAGAGATATTTATAACAAGTATCGATGACACATGGCCACATAACACTTTTTTAAAAGCAAATATTAGGTGAAAGATAATGTATGATTAAATTCGGACAATTGGTTGCTGATAGAAGATTGAAATGTCTTTTACTATCACATACCAGTTTGTGGCAAAAAAAAAAGAAAGAAAGAAAGAAACCAATAAAATACTTCCTATCAATGTATCATGGTTTGCATTTCCCTTGACATTCAATGTAAAATTGTAAATGATCTTCTTTTAAAACTTTGCCCACTTATATGTATAACAAAATAACTATAAAAATGTTTCCATTACTGTAAGAATAACAATGTAGAGTAATGTCAAAAACCTAATATAAGGAAATAACAAACATGGATATATTTGATGATAATCTATGGCATTATTTTATATTTGGTAAAAAATATTTGTGTATTCTAATTGTTGCCTTATTTTATATAAATCTTGTATCTCACTTTTTACAATTTTAACTTTTTCTGTCCTATAAATTTTTTCTCAATAGAAATGGGAAAAAGAGGATATTTCTTAATTAATGGACTATTCTTAAAACATTAAGTCATCTCAATATGTCACATTTTAAT
>RJWJ010037499.1:0-15352 GCA_004363605.1 Indri indri | reverse complement strand
GCACAACTAGTGAACCTTAATGTATGCAAATTAAAAAAAAAAGTCAGAGGATTCCAGGATGAAATGCAAAATGTGACAAAACAATCACATGTGTAAAACAATCTCACTGAAGAGGTGGTAGAAAGAGGTGCTGAGGCAAGTAACTTAGGAAATGAGCAGAGTCTGTAAGCCTAAATATAAAACAAATTAACCAAAAAAAAAACTGTATGTAGCAACTGTCATAGTTGATAAAGTCATTTTCCATGAAAGTGCATGTAAATAATTCTGATACTGCTTCACATGCGTAATGAAATTGAACATTCAGGTAAATGGATGGGGGGACGAGGGAGCCAGGTTTGTCACTGCTGGAGTTGGAAGTTACAGATAAGCAAGGGGAGGAGGCTAGCGTGATCTATGCAGCAACTGATTCATATTAGAAGCATCAATGTGAACATATTTTGCATAATATAAAGATGCTTATATGTTTTACACATACTTGAAAATAGACGAGTTAAAATACATACATATACATCTTTGTTACATCAGCACAGAGAGCAGAGAAGCAATGATCCCTCAGTAACAATAAAAATGCCTAGTGCCCACATCGTGGTTTCTTGTACCATTCTCAAATAAAAAGAACCAAGACTTTTTAAAGAAACAGCTGAATCCAGGACTGGGGCAGGAAATATATAACAAAAGTAATAATAAAAGCCTATGTTGATAGAGCTATGTCCAAGTAGAAGAGACATAAGTATAGGCTGTGCAGAGTGACTTCTTTTCAATGACTCTACAGTGTGGCAAGGGAGAAAAGCAGGATATTTTACAATATATAACAAACGTGTCCTCGGCCAGGTGACGAAGGTCAGCACCAACTCACAAGTCATGTTGGCAGTGCATACCTTTAACATGATGTGACGAAAACTTCCCTTTACCCCTGTGATCTCCCTCCCCAAGCCCGATAACCCCAGTCTAATCATGAGGAAAACCCTCAGACAAATGTGAATTCAGACATATTGTATAAAACATCTGACAAATACACCTTAAAACTGTCCAGGGCATCAAAAACAAGGAAAATCTGAGAGACCATTATAGCCAAGAGGAGCCTAAGGAGGAAATACAACTAAATGCAACGTGGTGGTCTTGGGACAACAACGACAACAACAACAACAAAGGACACTAGGTAAAAAACTAACAAAATCCGAAAAATTCTCTGGACTTCAGTTTAATAATGACATAAGCTGTTATAATAAGAGAGACTGGATGTGGGGTATAATTGAACTCTCTATGCTATCTTTGCAATTTTTCTACAAATCTAAAACTGTTCAATGATGAAAAGTATATTAAAACATCTCTGAAATTTTTATGACAACATTGTATTTTTCTTTGTCAAACGTAAAATTGACTTTTGCCGTAGTCACTTCCCCATAGCTCATTATGTCTATCGTCTTAATAGGACATACTGTCCATGATATCTGTGGCTTCTTTCAAAAAAATTAGCAGTATGTTGAAAATATTTCAACATACCAATAAATATCCCTTTGTACACAGGCTTAATAATCTAATAATATGTATATCATAATTTGCATAACCAGTCTCCTGCTGTTGGAAATTTAGAAATGATTTCTCAAATTGTCGTTGTCATAAGATACTATATTTATGATTGTAAGTAAGTCTTTGTGCAACATCTATGGTTACTTTCCTGTAATAAATATCAAAAATATAATTACTAAGCCATAGAGTGTGCAAAGTTTAGACTTATGATTCATAGTTTCTAGTTGCCACCAGTCATGTATGAAATTTAGTTCCCAAAACTTTCAATGAAATTCTGATAGCATCTTTGCATTATGAGAGTATATAATTTTATTTTTATTTATATAATTATCAGTGAGGTTAAAAATGAAATATATTTATGAGACATTTGCATTACCTTTTTATGAATGAATTGCTTTTATCTTCCACCCAGTCTTCTTTTTCCCATTATTCCTTTAAGACCTTTTGTTACATAACTCTTTTTGTTATGAAATACTTTAAAAAAAAAAAGAAAAACATTCTTGTGACACTAGTTTTACCTCCAGGCTGGCATAAACTTGGAAAAACAGGCTTTTTACATAATTGAGATAAATATACTAGGACAAAGTTTGTATTTGATGGGTGGGCAAAGTAACTTAGGCATAGTTTATTGCTCTTGTTATTTTGTTGCATTCATGAGTCATTTACCTTTCAGGGCGGATTTCAACTGTCTCGTGTCAGCTGTTCCAATACTCAGCCTTCAGCCATAACAATCAGATCCTTTACCCAGAAAAAATGTTATAAATGCTGAGCTGTCAGGATGAATTAAGAAATGACTAATAAATACCATCATAAGGGTTGTTAAAGGCATGAACATAATAAATATAAAAAATTTCCTTTATTTTCATTATATGAATAATTTTTATTAGAAAATATATGCAATATAATAACTTTCTTAAATTTTTTTCTTAATTTGCATATGTATTTTTTAGAGAGGGATATACATATAGGAAAATAATCAGATCTAAACGAATGCACCTACCACTAAACCATAAAAGGCAATCTTCACTGACATATTTTCAAAGCACATATTTTAGGGCCTAGGGATCAGGAGAGGTATTGGCAAACTACAAAATTATTATTAACAAAGAAAATTCAAATACATTGATAAACTGTGATTGAAGTTTTGCACATTTCCTCCAGGGTGTATCTACTATTTGGAAGTATGTTATTATGACTTAAAATATATTTATTATGTTCCTCTAATGAATAAGAAATAAAATTTTATAAGGTAATTAAGAGTGGAGTGGTCATTGGTCAGTAGTGAACCTATGAATGTTTTCATTTCTGTTTAATATTCATTAAATAAATCAATAAAGATAATATCACGTAGAGAATTACATAGATATTGACAAATCTTGGATTAGTAATAAGGAATACTGTAAATTACTATCCTTCACTTGATAAAAATGTTACCATTTCCCAAGATGCTTGTACATGTGTCTTGCTCTGTTCAAGATAATATGCATAAAGCAATGGCATTTTCTACTACCTTGTTCTTAATTGGAATGAGCAATGTCTTTTTTTTTTTCTTTTTTTTGAGACAGTCTCACTCTCTTGCCTGGGGCGAGTGCCGTGGCATCAGCCTAGCTCACAGCAACCTCAAACTCCTGGGCTCAAGCAATCCTACTGTCTCAGCCTCCCGAGTAGCTGGGACTACAGGCATGCGCCACCATGCCCGGCTAATTTTTTCTGTATATATATTTTTAGCTGTCCAATTAATTTCTTTCTATTTTTGGTAGAGACGGGGGGTCTCACTCTTGCTCAGGCTGGTCTCGAACTCCTGAGCTCAAAATGATCCGCCCGCCTCAGCCTCCCAGAGTGTCAGGATTACAGGCGTGAGCCACCATGCCCGGCCAGCAATGTCTTTTTGATTTGAAGAGTTAGAAACCCCAATATTGACATGATAGTATAATAAAAAGTGACTCATTCTTACATAAACTTAACTATTTTTTTTAAAATAAAGCAGTAAATTTAAATAAATACATTTTTTTCACAATGATTGTATAAGATTTAGGAATAGTACTAAATATTTATCTAAAACCCTGTTTTCAGGTAGCTGAACAGGAAAGAGAATATAATTAAAAATGAGAAAACTGTTTTACTAATTCTTGTAATTGCTAAAAGGCAAGGTATAAGACATTGGGCCAACTTTCTCATTTTTGTGAAGTAATAATAACTTGCATTCCCAGAATAATTAACTCAAAATTGCTGTGTGCATTATAAGAAACCGAAAAGCAAAACATGATATGTTAATTTAGGATATATAGCACATAGATCAAAAAGTCTTACTTTTATACAATTTCTGTAGCATTGTGTATGTTTCCTAAGTTTCTTTATATGGTAAGTTGGGATAAAAATAGAAACTTGGTTTGCTATATTAGAAATCCAAACATTGATTACAATTAATAATTTTGATAATCTATTCTCTGGCAAGCACTGTGATCTCTTACTAAGTGAAATATCATAGGATAGCTCTTCTATGCACATGAGAACTTAACCATCATGTTTAATAAAATAATATTCAAACCATTATTTCAAATTACACAGAAAACTATTTATCATAGTGAGATATTGCTATTTAATGTCACTCCATCATGAATGACTGGTCCCCCTTTGCTGCAAGTTACATGGGCTCTGCAGCCTAATCTGTTTGCTGTATTTTTTTTTCTTTACAATTTGGTCTTGCAATCCCTCTCAGGAGAGTGGCTATAAACTCTAACCCTCCCCTGATGGGGCGCCAGGGGATTCCGTTGTGAGTGTTAATGTGTCTTTCACAGGATACTCCTTCCTCCTGATGGATGGCCTCATGCCTAAAAGTCTGACCTGACCTGGCGAGTAGGGCCAATGGGAAGTGAGGAGCCAGCTGGAACATCATCTTCCCCTGTTTTGTGTTGCTATAAAAGAATACATGGGATTGTGTAATCTATAAAGAGGTTTATTTAGCTCGCAGTTCTCCAAACTGAGAAGTTCAAGAAGCATTGTGCTGGCATCTGCTCAGCTTCTGTTGAAGGCTTTTGTGCGGGGTGAAAACACAGGGAACTCAAACAACTAAACAACAACAAACAAACAAACAAACAAACAATCCCATTAAAAAGTGGGCAAAAGGAGAGAGTTGAATAAGGCTGATATCTGGATCAACCATGTTGAAGACTGAGAGGAAGTAGAGAACTGAAAATTGTGTGAAAGGTCACTAAGCCCTGCTTCTGGTGTGAGAGAGTTAAATCTATGTTCAAAATAAATACCAGGCAACATAAAATTATAAGAATTCATTACACTTCCAGAAGTGGGTCTTACCAAGTCCAGGAGAAGACAACGAATTTCCCACCACTATTTATGCGTATTTTCATGTCTGTCACTCAAGCCAGCAAGACCCACAAGTCATAACAGCTGTCTTTTCCTACCCAGATTTCTTTCCAATCTACATTT
Organism: Indri indri; assembly: GCA_004363605.1. Taxonomy (NCBI): domain Eukaryota; kingdom Metazoa; phylum Chordata; class Mammalia; order Primates; family Indriidae; genus Indri; species Indri indri. The sequence continues at coordinate 10,375 of RJWJ010037499.1, read as the reverse complement.
CTTTCTCTTGCAGATTTTTTTTTTTCACTATAGCTGATATAATAACCTTCCTTCCAAATAGGAATGGATTCACCTTCCTTAAAAAGGGTCAATCAAGAATTATCTGAGATCTCTCCTTGGCACATTTTGGGCTTTGGAATTGAAACAGGTTTGGCAGAGTCAAATACTCTAGCCCTTGTCTAACCTGATATTCAGAAAATTGTCATGTGCATCATACATGAACCTTGCCCTCTAAGACCTAATATGGCATAAAAAGAGATGGAAAAAAATGACAAAAACTAATTGATATACCCTGATGTAGCTTAACAACTAGTATAATAAAGGTGCAAAGACTAATAACAGAATGAGTAAGGTAATGATTATTTAAAACCAGAACATATCTTGTGGAAGTTTTCTGACTCGAACTGGAACCTAAATTCTAGTTCAAATGAGACTTAAATCAGCAAGAATATTAGGAAAAATATCTATTTTCAATTACAGCAAAGAGAACAAGTGGATCAATAAAAACTTCCTCCACACTGGCTAATGAAATGTCAGGTAAAAACAGCACTGATTTCTAGGTTAGAATTTGAAGGTTTTTGTTTGTTTGTTTGTTTTGAGCAGGGGGAGGTAGGGACACTAGGGCCTTTAGGCATGAGACTGTCATTTTGAAAACAAGGCTTAAGGAAGATGACTCTTGTACCTTTACATAATATGGGCAGAAACTTTAAGAAACTGGAGGCAGAGAGATGAGCTAAACTAAAGATAACAGAAATAGAATTAAAATGTTATCTGTGTCTTTTAAAGCTCAGAAAGAGTAAATGAAGACAGGTGTTATATTTGTATTATGACTCATCCTCCTGAATATTCCCAAATAATCTTACAACAATGTTATCAGAAATCTTGCAAGAGAAAATCCAAACAATTAAAGAAAAAAAAATGTAACCTTCCAAATGTCCAATTAGAGTGTCTATAAAGTAGAAAATCTTTACTTGCTAATCCTGGTTATAGCAGGAAGACATAACTTTTCAACTATATAGTAGCAGATGAAGTTTAGGATGAAGAAGATTAGATTCAGAGGAATAGAGCTAATGCTATTCACTAGATTCAACTATTCAAATATGGATAGAAACAAGTCATCAAGAAATTATAATAAATAATAAGAATTAGAATATTAAGAGTTGCCTGAATTTACTAGTGAGGAATTTGATACCCTTGAATAGAGTTTAGGCTTGCACATGCCTGAATTAATTAACACACATGCATATACATATAATATGCATTTACATTTGGTCTTTGAGACTGTTATTGCTTTCTCTTTGGGGTTTTATGCCATGTTTCCTTTATAAGACAATGTCTTTATTTTTATGAGGTGTTTGTGTGTATATTACTAACAAAAATATTTTCTTTAGTTTTGGTGGCATTTCTGTTTGGTATTGAGAGAAAGAACATAAATTTCTCAAAACAGACATGCTATATGTAGCCACTAATGTGTTTCATAAATAATTCTTTATATCCCACTATCGATAACTATGTATTTCTCAATTTAGTGCAAATATGGCAACCAACAATATGTATGTGAACACACACCTATACCTCAATGTAAGTCATGGATAAAATACCTGAATACAATTAATAATCATACACATACAGAGTTATGATTAATGATTCTATGGCACTAATGACTCCATGAGCAATCTTCAAATCTTCATAACCTTCCTACCCTTTAGCTATCAATATGAGCATGCAAGAAAATATCACCCATTACTGCTGCTACTCTATCCTCTGAGTATTTTGGATACATGCTTTTCTGAGCTCTGGATTTCTATAAAATTAAATATGATATCCAACATTAATTGATTCTGTATGGTACTTTTTTGCATAATTATGTTTAAGAAGGGCCTGTCAATACAATTTGCTCTCAATCGTCACAGTAATGTTAAATAAAATAGGTTCAGGTGCAAAGATGATAATTAATCTCTTCAATTATTATTACACCATCATCCAAAGAAACACAGCCAAAAAAAAATAGGAAGATAAAAGAAATAAAAGGCACAAAAATTTGGAAGTTTATGGTAATACATCATGTTGTTTTAATGCTTTAGTGATATCTACATGAGAAAATTCATTCACATCAATAATTTTACCTTTCACAGGTAATTTTCTGTTGCATTATGAACGATATCATTGTGTTCTCTGTTGGACATGTGAAATTTAATACAGTTTCAGAGTTGAAGTGACTATTGAGTAAAGTTGATGCTTATACCCAAAACTTCCTTCTCTCTTCTGAGGGTTTTTGGAGCTGTGATCTCATGACTATGGTCACGTGAGAGATAAGTTTAATTTGCTCATTCAGTTGGATAAGGAGTGAGCAAAATGAAAGAAAATTACTTTCTCCATGCATTTGTCATGATAAACGAAGATACAATTTGGTAAAGATGGATTAGCTGCAACTCAATTTGGGATAAATTTCCACTGTTATTGGCTTTACTGGTGTTTGCGATGATGGGGATATGATGATTTCTCTGTGTTAATGACAAATTTTTCCAGAAGTCTTGCTTCAACCAATAATGTCACCTCCTCAGGCTTCCTTGGCCCAAAGATTATCTCTTTGCAATTACTTGCTCTTTTACTCTCCTTTCTCCTCCCATTCCCCTCCCCATCATCTCCTTTTCTCTCCTTTAATCAATGAAGATTTTTTTTATTTTGAGATAATCGTAGATTCATATTCAATTGTAAGAAATAATACAAAGAGATCACATGTAGCCCTTACTCATGTACCCCAAACGTAACATCTTGAAAACTATAGTACAATATCACAAACAGAATGCCGGCTGGTTATGTCCAATATACAAAGCATTTACACCTAAAATGGCTTGTGTTGCCTTTTATGGCCACATCCACTTCTTTCCTGCCTCCTACTTCTCCTCCTTAACCCATAGAAATCACTAATCAGGTCTCCATTTGTATAAATTTATCATTTCACCATGTTATATAAATGGAATCATACAATATGCAACATTTTGGTGGTGGCTTGTTTCACTCAGAATAATTGTTTACCAGGTTGTGGGGTGTACCAATGATTTGTCCCTATTTGTTGCTAAATAATGCTCTATGGTATGGATGTACCATAGTTGGTTTAATCATTCCCTCATTAAAGGACTGAGTGATATCCAGTTTGGGGCTATTGTGAATAAAGCTGCTATAAATATTCAGTTCAGGTTTTAGTGTGAATATAAGTCTTCATTTATTGGGGTCAATTACTCAGGACTGCAATTGTTGGGTAGTAAGGATGACAGTTGCCTGTTTAGTGTTTTAAGAAACTGTCAAACTGTTTTACAGAGTGGTAAACTGTTTCAAATCCCTGCCAGCAATGTTATGTATAATGCCATTTCCTTGGTGTTACCATTTTTTATCTTGACCATCCTGACAAATGGGTAGTGATATCTCATTGTGGTTTTAGTTTGCATTTCCCTAATGACTAATTATGTTGAACATCTTTCATGTGATTATTTACCAGCCATATATTCTCTTTGAGGAAATGTTTATTCATCTATTTTGCCCACTTTAGTTCGATTGTTTCCTCTTATTAGAGTTTTGAGTTTGTTCCTTATATGTTAGATAGTATTTCTTTTTTATAAATGGTCTGCAAATATTTTCTCCCATTCTATAACTTGCCTTTTTCTCCTTCCAACTGATCATATAGAAAAATACTTTTTTAAATTTGATGAAGTTCATTTTTTAAATTAATGCATTGTGATTTTGGTGATAAGTCTGAGAGTTCTTTTTCTAGAACAAGATGTGGAATATTTTCTCTAATTTCTTTTCAAAAATTTTTTTATAGTTTTATATTTTACATTTAAATCCTTGATTCATTGTATCTTAAATTTTTTTAACATGTGACACTTAGGTCAAAGTTTGTTTTTGCCTATGGATGCCCAATTGCTAAAGTATCATTTGTTGAAAAGTTTTTCTTTCTCTATTGAATTGTTTTTGTATATTTAGCAAAAATCAGTGTTCGGTACTTGTCCAATGTGTCACAATAGAAGATTGGAAATCTTCTATTTTGTTTCATTCATCTCTGTGTCTATTCGTCCACTGATATCACACACTATTAATTACTATAGCTATATAATAAGTATTCATGAAGAAAACAAATCCCTCCCACTTTATTCTCATTTTACAAAACTGTTTTAACTATTTTAGTTCCTTTGCCTGTCTATATAAATTTTAGAATAACACTGTTTATATAAAACATATTGTTTACACATCAGTAGCAATTGTGTTAAGCCATTATTGTTTTGGGAACAACTGACATCTTTGCTATGTAGAGTCTTTAAACTCATGAAGACAGTGTGTCTTTTCATTTATTTAGATTTTCTTTGATTTTTTCTTTCATTGTCATTACACAGTTTTCAGCATACGAGTATTGTCCATAATTTGCTAGATTACATTGACTTATTTATTTTCTTTGAGTGATTATAAACAGTATTGTATTTTTAGTTTTGGTGACCACATGTTTATTGTTATTATATAGAAATGCAATTGCTTTTTGTATTTTAAGCTTGTATCCTGTGACATAGTTAAACATATTTAGTTCTGGGAATTTTTTGGTTTTTTGTTTTTTGTTTTGTCTTGTTTTGTATTTTTCGCAAATTCCTTGAGATTTTTTACATAGGCAATCATATCCTATGCAAAATGTACAGTTATTTTTTTCTTCTAATCTGTATGTAATTTTTTTTTTTCTTACTGAAAGGACTAGCACTTCCAGTACTATGTTGAGTAAGAGTGCTAAGACTGGACATCCTTGATCCTGATACTAGAGGAAAAGTATTCAGACTTTCACCATTAAGTATAATGTTATAATCTTAAGTGTAGAGTTTTGTAGCTGCTCTTATATAAGTGTAGAGAGGCTTCTCTCTATTCCTATTTTTCTGAGAGTTCATGTCATGAATGTGTTGAATTTGGTCAAATGCTAATTTCTACAGTCAATCAATATGATCATATTTTTTTTTCTTTAGACCATTGATATGGGGAATTACAATAATTGAACTTGAATATGGAACCAGCCTTGCTTGCCTGGAATAAATGCCACTTGGCCAAGGTAAATAATTCTCTTTAAATATTGTCAAATTCTATTCACTAATACTTTAAAGAATTTTTACATCTATATTTGTTGGCTATATAAGTCCATAACTAACTTACTTTCTTTCTTGTTTTCTTTCTTCCTTCCTTTCTCTTTCTTTCTTTCTTTTCTTTCTTTCTTATTGTACTGTACTTTCTTATTATGCTTCTTTTTATCAAGATATTAATAGCATTATAAAATATATCAGAAAAGATTCCCTACTGTTTTATTATATTTTCTGGGGAATGTTGTGTAGAATTGGTATAAATTCTTTCAACATGTGCTAGAATTCTACAGTGAAACTATCTGGACTTGAATATTTCTTTTTCTAGAGTTTTTAATTTACCTAATTCAATTTCCTCAAAAATAATGTGGATACTTAATTATTTATTTCATATTGGAGTAGTTGTGGTAGTTTGTGTTTTTCAGTGAATTAGTCCATTTCATCTTAGTTGTCAAATTATGTGTATAGAGTCCATTGTATTCTCTTATTTTCTTTTCTATGTCTACAGGGTTTATAGTTATAGCCACTATTTTATTCTTGATAGTGTTAATGTATGTCTTATTTATATTTTTTTCAGCCATGCTAGAGATTCATCAATTGTATTAATATTTTATAAGAACTAGCTCTTTGTTTGATTTTCTCTATTATTTTCAGTTTTGATTTTCATTTATTTCTGCTGATATTTTTTATTTTCTTCATTTTGCTAGCTTTAGCTTTGTCTAGTTCTTGTGGTATATATGAGTGTTGATTCAATGCTTTTCCTGATATTTAGTCATTGCTATAAATTTCCTTCTCAGCACCACTTTGTATGTTTTCCACAATGTCAATATGCTATATTTTCATTTTCACCCAGTTCAATGTATTTTTTTTTCTAGAGACATCCTTTTGATGCATGGATTATTTAGAGGTGTGTTATTTAGTTTGCAATGTTTGAAAATTTTTTCTTTCTGTCATTGTTTTCTGGTTTAAGTCCATCGTGTTCACAAAAGACACTGTAATATGATTTTCAATTCTTTTTTACTTCTTGAGGTTGTTTTATGACCCAGGACATGGTTTATTGTGGTGTATTTTCAGTGGGCTCTTGAAGAGAATACACATTGTGCTGTTGTTGGTTAGAGTATTTTATAAACATTGAAGAGATCTTGTTGGTGGATGGTGCTCTTGAGTTCAGTGTCCTTGCTGATTTTTTGCCTGGTTGCCTATCAGTTATAGAGAGAGAGATGTTGAAGCCTCCAACTGTAATTTGGATCTTTTTTCCCTTTATCTTTTTCAATTGCCTATTTGTCCTTTCCAGTCTCTCAGGCTTCGCTTCACATTTTGAAGCTCTAGTGGGTAGTGCATGCATTGTTATGATTGCTGTGTTTTCTTCAAGGACTGGTCCTCCATGCGGTCTCCACTGACACAGTAATGTGGGTAGCCATGTTACCACTGGGGAATTGTGAAAAGTCTGACTAGTCCTCCTCTGATTCTCTGGTAACACCCCATGTGGGAAGGAAAGCGGAAGCTCCTTACATCAAAGAAGGGTGGAAATTTAGGGTTCTCGTGTGTTCCACGCATGCTTTCTTATCTCTACAATTCAGAGTGTCTTATGTTTGTGTTATATATAGTGTTCAAGATTTTAAGTTGTACTTATTGGAAAGAATAAGGAAAATATGTATATTCTATCTTCTCATAAGCTTAAGTCTTGTTTCTTTTTAAAAGAATAATTTGCTGTAAGCATAATGATTTTTTGTCAAATTGAAAGACTGAGGTTACCTTTTTTTTTCAAATTTCAGAAATGGATGACAGTGAAGCAAAGTGGAAAAAATACAGGTTTGAGGACATTAAACTGTATTGCAATAATTGATCTGCCACTTCTAATCTGTATGGATTTGGCACTTTATTTTCCTTCCCCATGTTTTAGTTTTCTCATATCTAAAATAAACATAGGAATACAAAGATTCTGACTTTCTGAAAATAGCCATGCTAACAGGGATGAGGTGAACACCTCACTGTGGTTTTTACTGGCCTGTCCCTGATGAGCAGTCACATTGAGCACCTTTCCATGTACCTTTTGCCCACTTGTATGTCTTCTTTGGGGAAATGTCTGTTAATGTCCATTGCCCATTTTAAATAGGATTATTTGTTTTTTATGCTATTGAGTTGTATGAGTTTCTTATATATTTTGGATATTAATCCCTTATCAGATATATGGTTTTCAAATAGTTTCTCTCATTCTGTATTTCATCTTTCTTTTTGTAGATTGTTTTCTTGGCTGTGTAGAAACTTTGTAGTATTGCTTTTAAAATTGAAATTCATCATCTGTAAAATATCTAGCATATAATACTATCTGCTCATAAAATAAATTTTAAATCTTACAACTTCTCATTAAAATTCACCATAATAATGTTAGTTCCCTTTCAAAACTAGATTACATTTCTTTGTTTTCACATTTCTAATACTTACATTTTCTGTGTGACATTGGTGATTGTGTGATTTCTGTTGATTCCATTCTTTCATTGTAATATCTAATTTATCTTATCCTCTATTTTTAAAAATAACATGATTCAGTTAATCAATCCTTTTACTGATTCAGAGGAGAGTTACCAAATGAAGTTTTATTTTATCTATATTTTAATTATTAAATAATTGTATCCAAATGGAATTTATTTGAGAAGTTATAAACTGCTGATGCTTTTTCATTTATTTTGGAATGAGACATTGACTTGCTACAGATAATTATAAATAGAAACATTGGATTTCCAAGATCCTTGATGATGTTTTAAACCCCAAAAGTAAATGCTTGTAGAAACTCTATTTATTTATTTTTATTTATTTATTTATTTTTATTTCACGGTATAATGAGAGTACAAACATTATGGTTACATTTTACGACTTTGCCTCACCCAAGCAAGGGATAGAGGTGTGCCCTTCCCCTCTACAACGCTCCCCATGTCCTTTAGTTTCGGGTTTACCCCTTGCCCATCCCCCTAAACCCTGGAGAGTATAACTGCCATGTGAGCACCCTAGTGTTCAACAGTTAGTACCAATTTGATGAGTACAAGTAGAGCCCGTTCTTCTGATCTTGTGATACCTCACTTCGGATAATGGGCTCAAGTTCAATCCAGGAAAATATAAGAAGTGCTAGATCACCGTCGTTTCTTATAATTGAGTAATATTCCTTTGTATACATATACTAAATTTTAATAATCCACTAACGAATTGAAGAGCATTTGGGTTGTTTCCACAACCTTGCAACAGTGAATTGTGCTGCCATAAACATTCGGGTGCAGATGATTTTATTATAAAATGTCTTTTGTTCTTTTGGGTAGATGCTTAACAGTGCTATTGCTAGATCGAATGGTATTTCTATTCTTAGCTCTTTGAGGTATCTCCAAATTCTTTTCCACAGAGGTTGCACTAATTTGCAGTCCCATCAGCAATGTAAGAGTGTTCCTGTCTCTCCACATCCTTACCAGCATTTGTTGTTTTGGGATTTTTTGATAGAGGCCAATCTCACTGGGGTTAGGTGATATCTCATTGTGGTTTTGATTTGCCTTTCTCTAATGATTAGAGATGTTGAGCATTTTTTTATATGTTTGCTGGCCATTATTCTGTCTTCTTTTGAAAAGTTTCTGTTCATTTCCTTTGCCCATTTGTTGATGGGGTTGTTTGATTTTTTCTTCTTGATTTTTTTAAGTTCTAGATAGATTCTGGTTATCAGCCCTTTATCAAATGTGTAGAGAGCAAATATTTTCTCCCATTCTGTGGCCTATTTGCTCTAATGATTGTTTTCTTGGCCATGCAAAAGCTTTTTAATTTGATCAGATCCAATTTATTTATTTTTGTTGCTGTGGTGATTGATTTGGGGGTCTTCTTCAAGAATTCCTTGCCTAGGCTGATGTCTGAAAGGGTCTTCCCAACATCTTCTTTTAGAATTCTTAAAGTTTCATGTCTTAGGTTTAAGTCTGTTATCCATCTTGAATTGATTTTTGTGAGAGGTGAGAGGTGAGAGGTGGGGATCCAGTTTCATTTTTCTGCATGTAGCTATCCAGTTTTCCCAGCACCATTTATTAAAAAGAGATTCTTTTCCCTGGGGTATATTTTTGTCAGCTTTGTCAAAGATTAGATTACCATATGCAGATGGTTTCATCACTGGATTCTCAGTCCTGTTCCAGAGGTCAATGTCTCTGTTCTTGTGCCAGTACCATGCTGTTTTAGTTACTATAGCCTGGTAGTACAGCTTGAAGTCTGGTAGACTGATACCTCTCAGTTCGTTCTTTTCACTTAAGATTGCTTTGGCTAAATGAGGTCTTCTCTGTTTCCATACAAAACACAGAATTATTTTTTCCATATCTGTAAAGAATGATGATGGGATTTTGATAGCTATCACATCAATTCTGTAGATCACTTTAGATAGTATGCACATTTTAATGATGTTGATTCTACTAATCCATGAGCAAGGTAGGTTTTTCCATCTGTTTGCATCTTCTACAATTTCTTTTTTTTAGTGTTTCATAGTTCTCCCTGTATAAGTCTCTCACATCGTTCATTAAATATATTCCTAGATATTTAATTTTCTTTGAGGCTATTGTAAAAGCTATTGCGTTTTCAATATGAATTTCGGCTTGACTGTTATTGGCATATATGAATGCCACAGATTTGTGTGTATTGATTTTGTATCCTGAGACTTTGCTGAATTCATTTATCAGTTCTAGGAGTCTCTTGGATGAATCCTTGGCGTTTTCTAGATATAACATCATATCATTGGCAAAGAGAGAGAGAGTGTGATATCATCTGTCCCCACTTGGACACCCTTAATACCCCTCTCTTGCCTAAATGCTGTGGTGAGGATTTAGAGCACTATGTTGAATAGAAGTGGAGATAGAGGGCAACCTTGTCTAGTTCCGGTTCTAAGAGGGAATGGTTTCAATTTTCCACATTCAATGTGATATTGGCAGTGGGTTTGTCATAAATAGACTTGATAATTTTAAGGAATGAGCCGTCTATGCCTATTTTGATGAGAGTTTTTATCATAAAGGTGCGTTGGACTTTGTCAAATGCTTTTTCTGCATGTATTGAAAGAATCATATGGTCTATGTTCTTGCTTTTATTTATGTGACGAATTGCATTTATAGATTTGCATATGTTAAACCAGCCTTGCATTCCTGGAACATAGGGAATTACTTTTTTGATGTGCTGCTGAATTCTATTTGCTAAAATTTTGTTGAGGATTTTTGCATCTATATTCATGAGGGATATTGGTCTGAAGTTTTCTTTTTTTGTTG
>RJWJ010037498.1:0-15493 GCA_004363605.1 Indri indri | reverse complement strand
AGATGCAAGGGAGGGGAAATTTAACCACTCCGCCTACCCTTGTCGCTGATCTCCAAGCCTCTCAGGGGCCTTTCTCCTTCCAGTTCTCCTCTGCAACTTCTCCCTGTGGAGTCTCCTATAGTTTCAGGCGCCCTTCCTTCTGACTCTCATCCGACCTATGTTTGTCTGCCTGTTTATTTTTTCACTTTCGTCTAAAATCTATCTTTCTTGCAGACACACTCTGACTGCCTTTTTTTCTCATCCGCCATCTTACCCCACCCCAATAAGATTAAAATTAACAAACGAGTTTGGCTAGACAAAACTTTCACAGCACAGAAGACAGAAAAGAAAAGGATAAAGAAAGTGAGCATGGGCTGTACATGCTTATAAAGAATAACACTAGAGGCCTTGTATATGTTTAATCCAGAGTAACTGAATAAGAGGAAAGATGGACATTTTATCATCGCTTGGGTATATATTAAATTGGACCATTAGCAGCATCATGTTGACAGCATGGCAACATCTCCCAATCAGTGCTTCCTAGTTACCCTCCGGCCATACCCCAGAATCACATACTCAAGGCTGAGTCCAGGGAAATGAATTCCACTTCATTTTAAACTACACCTCTATGGCTCAAGTTTTCTGGGGATGGATATAGAAACCACAGAAAAATCGAAAATTTAGCTAGCTTGAAGGATGAAATATGAGAAGAAATGTGTCTTCCCCGGGAGAAAAAAAGAAAAAACAATATGCTTAACGTTCAGATTCAGTATTGTTCATAACAGATCATTTCATTTTCAGGTTAAGTAAGGTTATAAATTTCTGCAGAAAATCTGCAGAAACATCAGGGTTTATTTACATTGCAAGGATGTTTACATCGTTCTTGTGTAATATAACCAAGAGAATTCCTCAAAAAGAATTCAAAATTCAGCTATATGGATTAATAAAAGCCTCCTTAAAAACCACATTTAATTCAAAATTTCTGTGTAACCTGCATAATGTTATTCATTAATCCTCTCATCTGTTTAACAATACTCATAGTAAGTCACCAAATTTTATGTTGGTAATATACCTATTATCTGTGATATACCCATTATGACTAATGAACGTTAGCCCTTCACCCCTTATTCCCTCCACTTGTAAAAACCTCCTCCCTCTTTCAATATTGAATCAAAAGATCCGCTTCTCCATTTTGACATACTTATTTTTCTCCTTCCCAGGCATTTAGGCTCTCCGCCGTTAGACTCCCCTTGCATTGAAAACTGCAACACAGAACTTACTCTATTTCATTCTGAGTACTTCTTTCTCCACTACTAGATTGATATCTCCTTAGGACAGGTACCTCGTCATCATCATTTATTGTTTATTTAACCTTGTATCTACAGGCCAAAGTATAATGCCTGATACATATAAATATCTAATGAATGATTCATGTTTGATTGAGTGTTAGAAAGTAGGGAGAAAGTTACCCATTCAGCTGTTTCAAATTATTTATAATCTTTCCCTTTTCCATTTTCAGCTGACTGAAATAAGTAGCAAAAAGGAGGCCATAGCAAAAATCCCAAAGGAAAAAAATTATTCTTCAAAATATCTTATTCCCCTGTGATTTTTCTGTCAGGATTTTCTAAAGGAAAATTTGAATAAACATCAGTATTTTCTTCCCTCTTCATAGAATCTGACTTATTTATTTATGCATATTTTTATTCATGACTTGTGAAGATGAGTCAATGAGTAAAACAATAAATATTCTATCAGTAGGGTTTTTGATTGTAAGCAACAGAAATAAATTCTAATTTAAAATAAAAGTAACTTATGGGAAGAGTATTAGGAGGCTCAGAGAATTGGCTAGAAGCTGGAGGATCACACCAATAAGGGAGCAGAAGTCAAGGTCCTGCAGGGGAACAAGAGGCAGAAACCTTTGATCGGTCATGAGCATAAAAGTCTAGTGATGACTCTGCTGCCAATCCAACCACTGTTCCCATTCTTGTGTTACTTGTCAAGTTGTAAAGTTCTCCAGGTATTCATTTGACCTGACTTAGGTTCATGGGACCATTACTTGGCAAGAAGAGGAGGATTCTCAACACTTCAGCTTTCATAGTGAGAGTTCATCACCAATATTATCTCCCACCAAGGCTGCACATGATGGGAGAAAGATAAATTCCCCAAACAAAGACAGGATGCCATGAAAAAGGAAAACTGATATTAGCTAGTCATGAAATTCACAAATATTCTCTACAAATATGTATTATATGCAAAGCTATCTTCAGGACATTGGATAGGTGTCAAAGATAAATCAGATATAAATTGTGCCATTAAGAAACGTGTAGTCTCAGAGGAATCAATTGCTTGAGACTCACACTGTATCACTATACACTGAAAAAACTCAGGACAATTAGGTTTAACTATTTGTAATTGCTAATATTCACTCATATCTTTTTACTTATAAAAACAGCAATTTCATGTAATTCAATCTAAAACTTAGGCTAAGCAGACAATAAGCCATTAAAATATCAAGTCCTGAAGGTTAATAGGCAGCTTATATTCTGTTTTCATTCCCCTAACCATTCTCTCTAAATTTATAATAGTTATGATAAACTAAAATGAGTGTGCAATGTTTTTCAGTACTGACCTCTGTTTACCCAAGCATTCAACTTTATTTCTGCTACGTAAGTAATAAAACATCAACAGTACCTGTAAACTCAAAATAAAATAATTCTGTGGTGTGTTTTATATCTGATATCATTGAAATGAGTACATTTTAATGGAGTGAAAATAAACATGGGTAATAAAATGTAGACTATTTGGCCAATGGGGATTATCCCAAGAGAAAAGACTTTTTATGACTATTATATAAATAAATTGAATGGCTTTGAAGGCAATTTTCATGGAAAATGATTGTGCTAGATGTTCAGGTTAGAGTAGTATCCAGACTAGTAAGCAGGAAATTTTTTGAAGAAAAGAATATAATTATAAATAGGAGAATAAATAAGAATCCAGAATAGAAAAGTATTGAGTTGGATCAGGGATCAGCAGCCTTTCGAAGCCAAAATTTCAAACCCTATTCTTTTGGTTCTTCAGGATCATGGAGAGGGTGGTTACCATGCCAACTTGCTGAAACAATGTTTCCATGCCAACCCTGATTTTGGGTAGTAAAAGGTATTATTTTTCCAATTCTTTCCTTATAGCTCTCTCAAGCAGTGAATGGTAGGCCTCATAAAATGTAGCAAATATGGTGCCTGACAATTCCTCTCCCCACAACTTCAGTTGCTGAGACCTAATCAGTTTCATTCTAAAGGAGTTGAATGGATATATTGGGTGCCGTAAATATTCGAATGTGACTCAATACCAGATTCACTGAGTTACAAAGTTTCTTGTGACTTGAAAGAATTAATGCAACTTTCTCACATGACCAATTTATTCTCCTAAACTTTTTTAAAAGGGTGGAGGAGCACTTCTTTGTGAAAATGTAGACATTAATGCATTTGGTTGTAAGTATTTAAAGTACTGAATTTCTTATCATTATTTTATGCATAAAATTTGGGTCTGTGTCAGGAGTCCCCAAGACCACTCTCAGCCTCGATCATACACTATAAAGATCACCAGACTCAGAAAAGCTGTTATACTCACAGTTTATTGTTTATTACAGTAAAAGCACATCAATTAAAATCAACAAAGGGAAGACTCCAGGAGAAACCAGGCACAATATTATAAGTATCCTCTCTCAGTGGAGATGCATTTAATTCTCCCAGCAATAATGGGTGGCATTTGTTCATTGTTGCCAATGAGGAAAGCTCACCCAAGACTTGGTGTCCAGGGTTTTTATAGGGGCGTCAGTAACATAGGTATGTGATATTTGCGTGACTGACCTCAGCTACCCAGACTGTAGCACTCTACCCAGCAAACGCTAATGTTCACCATAATCATGTTGTTTGCATAAATTATCTGATCAAATTGGTATCTCACAGCCCAAGGCCATGCAGAATATTCCAAGGGTTCAGAGATTATCTCCTAAAAGCTGACCAAGGATTCTTCCTAAGGACAGGTTTTTCCTGGGTGTGTGCAAGATTTGAGTCATCCTGGCCTGCTGAGTTAACTCCTTCTTGGAAAGGATCCGTATTTCTTCATAAGAGACTTTCCAATTTTCTGCAACCAAAGCTCACTCGTTGCATTGTCTTATGAAGTTACCATCCACTTAATATACAAAGAACTTCTGAAAATCAACAGGAGTTAGAAACCTTCATAAATACATGGGCATGCAGATTGCTAACTGTTACATGAAATCTATTTCCTTTTTTATTATGGTAACGGTTTTTGCTGGGCACATGGCAAGGCAATTAGACACTACATTTCTCATCCTCCCTTGAAGTGACAATGTGACTAAGTTCTTTCTATTGGAGTACACAGTCATGAGTCACATAACAACTCCCGCAATGATGAACCACGTATACAATGGTAGTCCCATAAGATTATAGCAGGGCTGAAAAATTCCTGTCACTTAGTGATGTCCTAGCTGTCATACTGTCACAGTGCAATGCATCTACTCACAGGTTTGTGGTGATGCTGCTGTAAATAAACTTACTGCCAGTTATATAAAAATATAGCACATATAATTATGTATGGTACATAGTATTTGGGCTAATGATAATAAACAACTGTGTTACTTGTTTCTGTATTTACTATATATAATTTTTATTATTATGTTAAAGTGTACTCCTTCTACTTACTAAAAAAAGTTAACTATAAAATAGCCTCAGGCAGATCCTTCAGGAGGTATCCAGAAGAAGACATTGTTATCATAGGGGATGACAGCTCCATGTGGGTTATTGTCCCTGAAGACCTTCCAGTGGGACAAGATGTGGAGGTGGGAGACAGTGATATTGATGATCCTGACCCTGTGTAGGCCTAGACTAATGTATATGCTTGCGTCTTAGTTTTTAACAAAAATGCTTAAAAAGTAAACAATAAATATAACATTTTTCAATAGAAAAAATCTTATAGAATAAGGATATAAAGAAAGAACATAATTTTGTACAGCTGTACAGTGTGTTTGTGTTTTACGTGTTATTACAAGGATCAAAAATCTTAAAAATTTTTAAAGTTTATAAATAAAAAAGTGATGGTAAGCTAAGATTAATTTATTATTGAAGAAAGAAAAATTTTTTTATAAATTTAGTGTAGCCTACGTGTACAGTGTTTATAAAGTCTACAGTAATGTACAATAATGTCCTTGGTCTTCACATTCACTCACCACTCACCCACTGACTCACCCAGAGCAACTTCCAGTATTGAAAGCTGCATTCATTGTAATTTCCCTATACAGATGTACCACTTTTTATCTTTTATACTGTATTTTTACTGTACCTTTTCTATGTTTATATATGTTTAGAGACACAGATTCCACTGTGCTGCAATTGCCTATAGTATTCAATACAGTAACCTTCTGTACAGGTGATAGCCCAGGAGCAATAGACTATACCATATAGCCTAGGTGTGTAGTAGGCTATACCATCTGGATTTGCGTAAGTATACTCTAGGATGTTCACATGATGAAATCGCTTAACAATGCATTTCTCAGAACGTATCCCTGTTGTTAAGCAATTCACAACTGGATAGTTTTCACTGGCCTGAAGGTGTCTACAGGTTAACTCCTTAGGTGAGTCACCTAAGGACACATTTCTTAGAATGTATCCCTGTTGTTAAGCAATGCATGACTGTGTATGAAAATAATACTGTATTGCCTAAAAGAAATTGCTTTCATGGATTTTCTTTATTTCCTCATTCCTGTGGAGATGGGTCAGCAACCCAGTCTCATTCACGCTGCCAGGGCAACATCCTAGCTGGTGACTGAGCACTAAGACGAAATGAAAATGTATTCCTGAAAAGCCCTGCTTACCACCTTGACCAGCATGACTGTTTGTTAGGTGATGGACAAATAAACTTCTAGTCTCCATTCCCACCAGTAGCACATAGCCTTCCTATATGCTCACATCTCCACTTGACATTATTGGCCAAATTAAGGATAAATGTACCCTATGATCCAGAAATTCTATACCTAATAATATATTCCAAGAAATTTTCACACATGTCCGGAAGAGGACATGCACAACGATGTTCCTCAAGCATTGTTTGAGGTGGCAGAAAGTTGGAGAAAATCTACTAATAGCTGGTTATCACCAGAAGAACAAATAATCAAAATAAGGTGTATTCACAGCAGTCAGGTGTGCTGCTCAAAATCTGTAACAAACTTTATGGCATGGGTCCCAAGAAATCAAAATGAATACCAGCTTTGGCACTGAAGCAGGCTCCTAGACAACTCCCACCACCCTCCTTCTCCAAAAAATATTAAAAAAAAAAAAATAAAAAGACCTTGGTGTTAACCCTGTAGATGCTGGATTGTGGAGAAATCCAGAGATCTAGCGGACGAGCCCTAAGCAGAGACTATTTACCAATCCATATGAAGTCAGTCAGTTCTACATCAGTTCTACGTTTGAATAGCTTGCATGACCGTACACATGCAAACCAACTGAAAAACAGCCCTGTGTGGAGTACTGGGCATTTGTTAGAATAAACGGACTACATGTTCACATAATAAAATATGAAAAAAATGAGAAACAGCAGAAATCAATCTAAATTAAATTATATTTGCCTACGAACAGCATTACACACTTTATAAGAACACATAAACAAAGAAAATGTTTCATTTGCACTTGTTACATGAGAGGAGGGAAATGATAAAAGGGAAGGGGAATGAAGAGGAAGAAATAAGCCAGAGAAGCCCTTGTATAGATCGATGATGAGAATGTGTCCAAAAAATTCCATATACAGCTTAATTTTTCTTAGTCCAGCCAGATGCAGTCAGCCTGCCTCTGCAAATGTTTTGTGTTAAGGACCTTATGCAGAAGAAAATAACTGGATCAGAAGCAAACTTTTGCCCAGGTAGCTTGTCTCAATAGCACCACCACCAAAAAAAAACCGCTTTTCAAAACAGTTCGTAGGAGGGAGATGACTCATCAGAGAATTAGAGAGGGAATTATGGAGAAGACGGGATTCAGGATGAGCCTTAAATAATAGATAAGATTTCTAATAGCAAAGATTGGAGGGGACAGGATTCCTGGTAAAGAAAAGAACATACAGAAAAGCATAGAGATGGAAAAGCCCGAGGTGGTGGGAAAGAGCGAATGACATGAGAAAGCTGGTATGCAGGAGTATGAAAAAAAGTCGGGGCTACAGCAGTGGAAATAGTTTGGGGTCAGAATTTGAAGGGTTGTGAATAGCAGGTAAAGAAGCACAGAATAAAATGAGAAGCAATTGGATTTTGCTGTTGTTATTGTTGCTATTATTATTAACACAGAGATTACATATTCAAAGCTGTGCTTCAGGAGGATGATCCCTGTAGCTCTCTTTAGAATGGATTAAAGGGAAAGGTTTCTAGAAGGAAACCAGGTAAGAGGCAATCGCACTAATCCAGATAAGGACAGCAAGGCTAAAAATAAGAGGACAGTTATGAAAACAAATTGATAGGTAAAAACATATAAGCTATGTGACCGATTGGAAGTAAACCTTGAAGGTAAAGAAGTAGTTGAAATGACTCAGGTTTGATGTTTCAATGATAGATAACCATTGTTTCCCCCAGAAATAAGTCTGAGCAATTGTAGCAGCAAGGAAAAAAAGAGAGAGGCAGAGGGGATATTAGCTGTAGGTAATAGAAGGAGAATTTCTTCAGGGAAGGAATTTTGAAATATGCAAAACATGAGCACATTTGTAGGTCAGATAAGAGGGAATGATTAAAGATGAAAATTGAAGATGGCAATATTTTAACATAAGGTCCTAAAGGAAAAGCAAGGGAAAATTATGATCTTAGTAAGCAGTGAGAAAATATCTTTCAGCCTGGTTAGAGGACTATATAAAGAAATCTATTCATTCTTTTGTTATGGATATGTCTCTGGTTTTTCAGAATGAACGTTTTTTGTTTTGTTTTGTTTTGTTTTTTTGTGCCTACAGCCTAGAAACAAGGTCACAGCCTAAACTAGCCATTGATTTCAAATGGTCGATTGTTAGAATTTTTAGATGTCTTCAGGAAGAACAGAGGCAAAAATATTGCCGCTTCTTGCTGGCTCTATTACACATCATATGTATGCAGACCTAAGAGCTCAATTTCCTCTGTGTTGAATGGCTATACGCTTTGAGTCCAGAAGGAATCATGTATTCTCTCCTCTAAGCAATGATTATTTGCTAGCAAAATTTGAATCTAGATAACAATTAGCAAACTTTATTATCTTTTAGCTGTTATTTACTCATTAAGAATCCTGAAATATTTTCCCACAAACAATATCATTCTCATGGTTAAACAACAGTACAATGATGGATATACAGACATTTTTAAGTGAAAAATGAAATGAGATTTGCCATTGTAATTTGGAAGCATTTTTCACTTTTAAAACAAATAAATTTTTTGACATAGCTAGGAGATACCTTTTGAGAACACGAGTAGTACCACATGAAGATTTACAACCATGAGTCTAAGATATGTTAAATCTTTTATTTCTCTCAGGTCCAAAAGTGATTTTATAATAGAAAATAATATTTCCCAAAGTGGTTAGCAATAAAAGGTAATTTACTCAAAAGCTATTTTCAAAGGGAATTTTTTGCAAACAAAGTCACAAATCGATTATTTTAAGTTCCTTTCCGTTCCTTCGTATTGGGCACCTAAAGTGACATTTGGAAAACCAATGAAATATATTTGTTTGTTATTTTGTTCTCTTAAACCTTGATAGTGTACTCCTCAGGAATAAGCAATGAAGATTACATAGACTAATGTGTTATGGCTCCCACTATGCCCTAAAATCATTTTCAAATTTATTCTGAAACTAAACAATCATTTCTTTCCTTCAAAGTACCACAAGGTCATAATTCTAAGCCAATTGAGAATATATTATTTGCCAGACATCATGCTACACTAATTAATTATAGTCCTGTAGGTAAGGAATGGTCACCTGGTTTTTTTGTTTTGTTTGGCAGGAAAGGGACAGAGAGGGTAAGTTTATCAGCTTATTTTTATACTTAGGGGATATTTCTGCTATCTGTCCTCTCCTTTCTAGGTTTAATTTCCATAATTCTTCCCCCCATAAATTCATTCTTCATATACCCATGATATTTCTGGAAGATAAATTTGATCATATTTTTTTCATGACTTAAAACTTATCCGTGGCTCTTTTTATCATACATATGAAGTCCAAACTCTTGGTTTCCTTTCCAGGTTGATCTTTCACTAACTCTTTTCTCTTTTTTACCTTTTAAATTAATCAGTTCCTTGATTTTACAGTTCCTATAACATGTAGCATTTTCTGTGCCTCTGAACATTTTCTGACCCACCTTTCTCTGCCCAGAATCTTTTCCTTTTGCCCAGGAATGAGAGACACCATCCCCTACCTTCAATCAGCCTGGCAAAGATCTATTTGCCTTTGAAGACTCATTTCAAGCTTCTAACTGATGAGGATTTTCTTTTCAGGAAATGTCAGCCCCATCCCAAACCATTATCACTTGTATTCTGATACTTATGATCACTTTTTACTTTCAGCCTCTTTTTTTCTTTGATCACATCTGTCTTATGTCATCTATGACATTCACTCATACTTATTTGTTTTTATATTTATTAGACTATAATCTCTTTGAGAAGAGGAACAACATCCTATGCAAAGGGTCTGGCATATAGTGTGCGTTTAGTACATATTAATTAAGTAAATGAATTAATAAATACTCGGTACTAGATCTATCTTATTTAGAGTAGTCTACCATTTCTAGGGACTATGTTTTAGTTTTGAAAGGAGAATCAGTTGAATGTTTTGTCCTACTTTATGGGATCTAGAGTAATGATATATTTATTACATAAAAGGATGCTTTTGCAAGAGCAATAAAGTTCAGTGATTTGGAGCTGGAGTTCTTAGTCATATACAACTGGATTTGAATCCCAGCTCAGTCATTTTTTATCTATACAGCTTTGGCTATGTGCCATGGTCTGAATGTGTCCCCCAAATTTTATATATGGAATCTTAATCACCAATGCTATAGTATTAAGATGTGGAAACTTTAGGAGATGATTAAATCATGAGGGCAGGGCCCTCATAAGTGTGATTAGTGACCTTACAAAAGAGGTTGAAGGGCCACCCTAGGCCTTTTTGCCCTGCCAGCAAGTAGGACCCAGTGTTCAGGCACCATCTTGAATCAGAGACCAGGCCCTCAAAGGACACCCAATCTGCCAACACCTTGATTTTGGTCTTCCCAGCCTCCAGAACTGTGAAAATACATTTCTATCATTTATAAATTATCCAGTTTGTGGGGTTTTTTTGGTCATAGCAGTAAGAATGGACTAAGACAATGTTTTTAAGCTCTTGAATAATTTTGTTTCCCCATCTCTATAATAGGAATAATAAAAGCATCATCCTCACAAGGTTGCTATGAGGGTTGAATAAGAGGATGCACCTAAAGGTGGGCGATGGAATCTTGAGCAGAGAAAGCACTCGTCAATTTTAGCTACAACTAGCTATTATCATTGCTGTGAGAGCTATGCAGCAATTTGAACTATCCAGTTCTAGCCTATTTTTCTGATAGATTAATGCATTTTGAGCATATAGACTCCTCTCTTTTCTTCAACCTTAGTCACTTTCAAACAGGTGTTCTCACTGTCCAAAGTACTTTCATCAAAGGCTATTAAATGGGAATACAACCACGACCATTGTGCTACTGACAAGGCCCAAAGCCATTTCAGCACTCTTGCTCAAAAAGTAGTAATCCTGGAACCTTAATCACCATGTTCCCTGACGCTTCTCTCTGGAACGTAGGATACAAGACTAGATGAACACACAGCCCTGCTTTGCTTTCACTGAGTCAACTTTTTACCTGAGATGCTCTGAAAGCTTTAGAATCTTTATTAATGATATCATGTTAAAATAGAATGTGATCTTTATAAGTCACATTGTGTAACTTATTTCTGTTTCCTCTACTTCCCTTCCTCTGCACCCAGCTGTATACCTGATCATAACTAAACCACCTTTCCATATTTCCCCTGCACAAAAATATATACACCCGGAAATTAATGAGAAAAGTAGATTCACTTTCTGTTTTATTTCACTCACTTTGAAACATTCCTACATTAGAGTTGATAACAGAGTTGATTAGAATTATTTCTAATCAAAAAATATTCAATTCCAAAGCAGTTTTTTTATGAAAATTATGGAAACCAAAGGGTGATTAGAGCTTCTTATTGCATTGACTATTTCTGTTTCCACGTACCTGAGTTTTATGTTCTTTAAGAACTGCTCATGTCTATAGGAAAATATTGAAAGTAATAAATATAAGGCTAAAAACCTTGTGTACACAAACTGAATGTCCAAAGTATGACTTAGTGAGGCTCAAAATTCTCAAAAATATTTCATGTTCAGCAGCTCTACAAAGTGTAGTTTAAAGATGACATGTATACCCTCAATACTTCTTTTCATTCAATTATTCAGTATACAAGAAGGGTGCTTTAAGAGATTAATCATTTCTATTTCATTTTGTATGTGTAATTTCTTTTTTATGACTTTGTTCAATTATTTCATGGCAGCAAGTAAATATGCTTTGTTTCAAAAGACCATCAAAAGGTTGCTAAAATTAGATACTGTTAACATGAACAATTGTATTTTCTCATCCTCTTCCTGAATACTAACCTATATAACTTGAAAATTTTATTACCAGTTATAAAAGCATTCTTTCAACTCCAGCGAATGTGGAGAGCTGCACAGGGCCTAGTTCATAATAGATGTTCAACAAGGGTGTATTAAATTGAATCTAAGTTTCAAATATTTAGTTTTGGGTGAAAATAACTGACTCATATGTGAATTAACTCTCCTTATGCTGAATTCTAAAAACACCACCCCAGACAAGTTATTCAACTTGAAAATTATTTACCTAGAATATTCTTTGCCTTATCTGCATTCAAGTTCCTTTTTGTCTCCTGATAAAAAGCCATGAAAGGACTTTCTGCCTTCAATGGTGTGCCAGAAAATTCTACTTTTCTCAACGTCTGCATAGGTAATAGATATCTCTGTTCCCAAGAAACAACACATAAAACTTAGTAACAAATCAGAAGAAAATGGATGGAGGCTGAAGTGGACCTCATTACAGACAAAAATCTTTTAACATCCTTCCTAAATTTTGATATTTTTCCATATTTTAAGTTCAGCTTTCTACATTCCCAGGCTCCCTTCCACATAAGGTATAACCACATGGCCTAAGTTTTGCCAATCAAATGTACCATATGAAGTTGGATTTGAAATTGAGCCATGTAAGAGGCTCCACTCTAGGGAACTGATCTTCTGGCAAGTGAGCTAGCAAAGGCTCACTTGGTACTTGGAAACATTAGAAACAGAGCCTTTGTGTCTAGCCCCAATTGTCACCTGCAATGAGCAGCAATAGCACCAATGTCTTCATTACAGAAGCCTCCAGGTGTGGTTGAGCAATCATGTCCAACAGACTCTGTGGCTCCTCTGTGGACCTTGCAGAGATTCTGTGAACTATGTTGTAATCTCCATTAATAAATTCCTTTCTCACTTAAACTGCCCAAAATGGATTCTGCCTCTTCCAACTGTTAGTGGAAATAGCAGACTCTAGATGTTAAAAAGTTGTGTTCTTGTTCTGGCTCTGCCACTCACTAGCTATGTAACTGTAGGTAGTCTGTCACCTTCTTTGGGCTATGTTTTCCTCATCAATGAATTAGTAGTGGGAAACAAAATTCTAGATGTATCAAAGATTTAAACATAAAAAATAAAGTCATTAATGCTCTAGAGAAGAAACGTGAGTGCATATATTTACAACTTTGATGAGAAAAAAACTTCTAAAGATAAGACATAACCTATAAACAAAAATTATAAGATTACTCATTTAAAGTATAGGAAATTAAAAGCATTCTATTGCAAATAAACACCTTAATCAAATGACAAAATGGATGAAAGTATGAAATATATATGACAGACCAAAAATTAATTTTTTAATTTTAAAAAGGCTTACATTAGTAATAAGAAAAGACAGTATGAACAGATAGTCACCTCCTCATATCCCCCATAAAAAACAATTTTTAAAGGTCAATAAGTTCAGGGAACAATGCTCAGCCTCATTCAAATATAAAGAAATTGAAATCAAAGCAACAATAAGATACTATTCTTCATCTGTAAAGACTGGTAAAAGTGTTAAAGTTGGGTGAAACCAAACACAAATCAAGGTGTGGGGAACATTTCATTTCACTATTAATGAAAATGTAAATTAACACAGTCTTTGGAAAGAAAATATGGCAATATCTATCACAAATTTAAAAGCACATATGCTTTGACTGACCAATTACATTTCTAAGAATCTACCCTAAGGATGATCTTGCAAAAGTCCATAAAAATATCTAAAGAATATTCATCACAGCACTGTTCCTAATAGCAGAACAATTATAATAACCTAAATGTCCCTCAGTATGAAAGTAGTTGGAAATAATGGTAGATTCATGTAATGAAAGACCCCAAAACTATTAGAAAAAATGAGGTTGATCTAGAGTAAATATGGGAGAAATGTCTAAGATTAAATACTAAGGGGGAAAAAAGGCATAGTGTACAGCAGTGGTCCCTTTGGTAAGCTTTTTAAAGGATGGCATATGCATGTAGTGTTATTAGTTCATTGCTTCTGGTGGCAGATCATATTTTCTAAAGTTTTCAACAATGATACCTTCTGTCCCACTTACTCTTCTGACGTGTGATCTTGCTACCCCTCATCAAGGGGTGGAGTCCAGTCCCCCACCCCTTGCATCTGGGCTCCTTGGTGACTTGCTGGTGACCAACAGAAGTCACTGCAGTGTTGCAATGGAAGTGACTATGACTTTTGTGTTTCAATCAGAAGAGGTCATGAAGCTTCCACCTGGTCCTTTGGAATTTCCACTCTGAAGACCAGCTTCCAGAAACATGAGTGAAGAAGTCTCCAGAAGATCTCAGCCCCCAGTCATTCAAGTATTCCCAGATGACACATCTCACTGGGACGCAAAGTATGTCAATGGTTTGAGAAACTCTGTTCTGGTGATTTTAATCTTGAAAATGAGCCACGAGGGCAACCTGAGACCAAGGTGGATAATGATGAGCTGAAAGCTGCAGTGGAAGTGAATCCATCTCAAACTACATGGGAATTAGCAGCAAGGTTTGACGTTACTATTTCAACAATATTGGACCATTTGAAGCAAATAGGCAAGGTAAAGAATCTGGATAGATGGGTACCTGATGAATTAAAAGAGCATCAGGGGAGAAATTGTCTCTAACCTTGCCTTTCTTTGCTGTCACAACATAAAGGCCAACCGTTTCTACATCCTATTGTTACATGTGATGAGAAAGGGATTCTTTATGATAATTGCAAGCACTGGACACAATGGCTGGATAAAGATGAATTGACAAAACACAGTTCAAATTTGAATATTCATCCAAAAAAGCTAATGGTGTCTCGTGGTCCAGTGCTGGCATTATCCATTACAGCTTCATGAAACCTGGTCAATCGATTACGGTGGATGTCTACTGCAACCACTGGACACATGTCACACAAACAACACTGCTCAAACTACAGAAGCTGGACTTGGAAACTCTGCCATCCACCATATTCACGAGACCTTGTTTGTACCAACTGACTACCACTTCTTCCAGGCTTTGGATCACTTCTTACAGGAAAAATATTCAATTTTCAACAAGCTGTGGAAAATGCCTTTTGTGATTTCATCGCCACTTGCTTTTCAAGCTTCTTTGCTGCTGGCATAAACAAGTTACCATTAAGCTGGCAAAACTGTGCCAATAGTTTAGGCACATACTTTGATTAATTATATGCCTTCTTGTTTGAGATATAATAAACTTAACTTTTCATTAGAAATCAGACATTTCGTATTTAATGACCTACCAGAGTTCATACTCATAACTGCCCACCACCAATGATTCAAGTGGTTGTCCAACTTACGTTTGACCATTCTATCTTAGGATAAGGATAAGCCTGTCAGCCTTTCTTTATATTTAATAATAATAAAAACTGGTATTCACTGCCAATTCCACCTACTGAGAAAAGTTATTTTTTTCTGGCTATGCTGAACAATCTAATCCCTCATGTAATCCTTCAATAATTTTTCAAATATTTGAAGACAGTCATCATGCTCACCCCTTGACCCCTCTCCATCCCCACCATACCTATATTCACATGCAAATACACACATACACACACCATCCTGAACCATTCCTTCTCCAATGTCTTCAAATCCTATCAAATCTTCCTTAAAATCACCTTTTTTCCATAGCCTCATAATTATGATCCCACTATCTTGTACCTTCTCATACTGTTAAAACCAGAGCCCACAAAGGTAAGCAATTTTCCCATGAACACAAAGCTATAACAAGTTAAATACAGGATGCCTGACTACTAATTTCTTGTGAATCAATATTAATATTCCTCATCAGGCATAGCCCACACATTAATT